>JANPWN010000079.1:0-55972 GCA_027406425.1 Blastocystis sp. subtype 8
TGATGGAAGAGACAGAAATACCTGGAATGATGAAATTCGAGGGATTAGAGTTTAGGGAATAAGGGGCTTCGTAGTGAACAGGCAGTATCGATGAATGTTCATTGCAGAGTAATCACTCC
Source organism: Blastocystis sp. subtype 8 (assembly GCA_027406425.1). Classification (NCBI taxonomy): domain Eukaryota; class Bigyra; order Opalinata; family Blastocystidae; genus Blastocystis; species Blastocystis sp. subtype 8. The sequence continues at coordinate 120 of JANPWN010000079.1, forward strand.
TTTGTTTACTACAAACACAAGATATAAACGGAGCGTTTTTGTGCTTTGCAAAGTTCCGCTCACCAGCAGCAGGATCGAACTGATTTGCTATCTCTAATTCATGTTCCAGGTAAGGCATTGTCACAGCATTGTCACCTTCTTCCTCCTTAAGTGCTTTCATCTGTTCTTTTAAAGCGGTTATCCACAGATTCTTTAATTGGTGACAATTGTACTTCAACAGATTCTTTACTGTGGGAGCTTTTGACATATCACGTGTATCAGTCACCCGTCCTAATCCCTCTCCATGTACACAAAGGAAGATGCCAGGATATCCAGGCATTTCCATTTGAGTAGGATCATGCTATAAATAAAATGATGGTGAATAACAAAACTCGCAACTTTTCACGTTCTTCTAAAACATTCTGAGGGGTCGTTGAATCATCTGGCCACTTCATACAGTAATTCCACCTAACTATCACTTAAAACCCACTGGTTTCACCTCACAAGAACGCGTTTAATTACTTCATGCTTCAGAATACACTTCTCCGGCATCGTCCAGTATGCAGGTACCTAAAAATGATAAAAGGATAATAAAATCAACTCGAACGGTTCCACGATAACGATATCCTCTCTCCGCATTCAATTTGATAGGAGCTACAACATGAGAGAATAGAATGACACTTAACCCTTCTCATTTGTCTTCGGAGCTGAATTTGCTTTCGATCCGTTTGTAACCATAGGGATGTGGTTTGGACTGAAGAAATAGGCTAGTTGCGCCAATTGGGCGTGCTTAGCCGAGTAGGAATAACATTAATATCCGCCCTGTGATTCTGTATATTTGCTTTCTACGGGTTGGTTTTTAACTAGACCAAGAATTAAGAATCACACAAACATTCACGCACTAACTCTATTAGTCTTATTAAATCTATGGAACTAAAAAAGCACATCGATCAGATCTGCGAACGATACTCTAAGCAGACAACTCCGGAAGAAACACTTCTTTTTCGACTCTATTCCTATCTTCAGGGTGAGAAAGAGACATAACTCTTAAATACTAGAGTCACTTTCTATCGGACTGAGCAATTCTGGTAGCCAAGAAGAAGTACGATCCAAATTGAGGCTGTTTAGTTCCGAGCTAGTTAAACAAAAGGATGCTCTCTCTCGATATGATATTGAAAAGATGAATGAGGTTGGAACTCAACTGAACATGAAGTGTAGGAAATGAAAACTGTGGAAAGTGCCATCTCCAGGCATTTCACATCGAAGAGGCCTGTATTTGGAATGGTACGAACACAGCAATCCACTTCCAAGCCCAAAGTGATGTCAACTCCCATTCAGTCAACTGAAAAGAACATTCAGTATACTTTAGACGGAGTGGAAGGGAAAGATATGGCGTTTAAGAGTAAAGATGATGTGATTCTTCTTCATGCCATTCATTCTTCAGTTATTTACATGTATATTGAGTCCATTTATATTCACTGTAGTGAGGAGACAAAGAAAAGCATCCATCTCTCTGATATCAACTCTTCGGTGGTGTTTATTCGTCATGTCGAAGGGAGTGTTCTAGCTCATCGGGTTACGAATTCCATAATCATGGTCTACTGTACTCAATTCCGAATTCATGAGTCAGAAAATTGCTTCCTCTCTCTGATCATTCCTAACCATCCAGTCATAGAGCATTGCGATCATCTTACGTTTTCGAATATGGTAGAAGATGTTTCAGAGAATCTAGATATGGATACATCGAAATGGAAAGGGATGGAGAACCAATACGACCAAGTTAGAGACTTCAACTGGTTTCAAAGGACTCCATCACCTCACTGGAATGTGAGTACAATGCAATCCTATATTGATATACATGAAGAGGTCTGTGTTTTGTTACAACGATTGCGTATCTTAACTGAAAGAAAATGATACAGCGGATAAGTTCCTTTTCACCTAGTGATGTTTGTTGAATCAATATTTCGTCTGTACGTCAACGATATTGACTACTTTGACACTTCACATAATTCCCGCGGTAACGACTTTAGTCCGTACACCTCAAAAACGGCTCCCATGAAGCTCTGCTTTTCTGGAACACCAGTGGAAGCACCGTCAATCTATGCGAATGATACAGTTGACGTTGCAACACAGAAAGTTGCTTCCATACTTGGAGAGGAGTATTCATCCATCGTTTTGATATTTCGGGGTCAAATCCTAAGCAGACGGAAACGACTAACTGAGTGCGGTTAGAGTCTTGTTGTCATATTGATAAGTAGGCGTTGAAGACGGTTCAATTCTGCATGTGGTTGTTTTAGAGCACTCAAAGGATGAGTTAAGTCCTACTACTTCGGCTTCTGAATGTACAGAAGCAAAAGTTTCACCTTCTTCGCATAACGAAGACGACTACGGTGAATCTGTTACTTCATCGCTTTTTGTTCATATTTTTGGAGATGTGATCCATTCTTGTCAAACAAAGAAACCAGTGTCTGTTTCAATTGGTGACATAGCAAAGACACTGGAAGACGACCCTTCAATTGTTGCATCTGCTATTCAAACTCCCTTGTTTCAGGACATTTTATCAGATTTGACATTTGTGCGAAAGTTGCTCCTTGCGAATTCCTTGATACAGAATATGATACGTGTGAATCCTGGCCTGCAAGCCTTTATCAATGATGATGATCAGTTACGAGACTTGATAAACATTGTCTCGAATTCAAATAACTACAGTAATCTTCACAATTTCAAATCAATGATTCTTCAGAAGCTTGAAAGGGGAATTGGACAGAAGTTAGAGTTTAATGGAACTTTCGTATGAATTCCTTGAATGTTATGACTGTAGACGGATGAAATTGAAGTTCCTGAAAAGGATACTGGGATTCCGATTGAGTTTGATGTCAAGGAAACCGGTCAGATTAATCCGTGGGCGACGAATCCTTCAACTACATCTGAACGTCATTGTCGTGATGGTACGAAGTATTGAATGATGTTAATTGAAGATCATATTGCCTTATTATGTCAGATTATCGCACATCGACCCGACATTGTGATGGGATTTATGAAGCGAACTCCGATGTATAAACTAATTGCTAATTCAAAGCCGGGTCTTCTTGGTGAAGTTTGTACTCCCGAGCGATTGAAGTTATTAGCGAAACCTGAAATGATTAAGGCATTGATAAAGGTTGATAAAGCGATTTTAAAGATTCTGCATAAACGTAAATGATGTGTTTGTGTGATACGTGGATAAGACTTTGCAACAGTATTTGTCGTTAACTTAAATAAACAGTTCATAAATTTTCTAACAACACTTGGATGTGATCAATACCGTCCCGAATCCGATTGAGAGTGAAATAAACTTGCTCCAACAGTTGTTCACGTTCTTCTGGAGGCAGTTTCCGAGCTGGACTGATAGAACATACAAGGGGAGAACGAGCAAAAATGGTAACAGAACAAGGACCATCTTCATTCACGGATGTGACCTCAAATATACTATCAGTGCTTCGATCACATTCAAGGGTTATTTGGCTTCTTGCTAAGTGATGATCTGGACATTGCGAACCCTCCATGTAACGTGACTGGAAGCCTTCATTACTGAAAGGATCACCAACAATTTCTGTGAAAAACCTACTAGTTAAGTGACTTCGCAACAACTACCCCATTACGGAACGAATTGTTGGATTCATGTTATTGATTCGAATTACATATCTAAAAGGACAAATATAATATGTGTTCTTATTATTGGTATGATAATAGCACTCTTGAAGGAGAGGAAGTAATGCAGATGAACCTAGCCCATTTATTAGAACAAATTAGACAAACCATGAAAAGGTGCAGGATTTCGTGACTGGATCATGGAATTCACTTCTTCTTCCGTCAAAATCACTAAATCATTAGCGAAAGTGGCGAAAAAGAGGAAGAAAACAATTAGACTGTACATACTAATGCTCGTTGTCTGTATGTATCATGAAGCGAAGTACATGTAAATGATAGGTATAATGAATAGCATTATCAGAAAATGCAAAACAAGACAAACAGTCGAACTATCTTCATTTGTTTATTTATAGAGCTTGTAAAGTAAGGAATGAGGAGAAAGAAAGGATTTGTGAAGTTGAATGAAACAAAGTATCCTCATCACTAGATCTTGCAGTATATTCGTCGGAAACGAAGAGTTGTCGTTCTCATTGGAGCAGGAGTGAGTGTAGATTCAGGGATTCCAGACTTTCGTTCTCAAGTAGGATCCTTATATATTAATAATATAAAGAATGGATTTTTCACAATTATTAAAAAACATCTTCCTTCTGGATATACAGCTGAGGATGTCTTCGAATACTCTGTCTTCTTGGAGAATCCGTCTTTATTCTATTCATCAATCAAACATATAGTTGTGAGTAATTTATGTGGTGGTAGGATTATTTTATCAGATCAAGCACAACCCTCCATTGTTCATCGTTGGCTACGAACACTCCAAGAAGAAGAACATAACTTGCAGCACATTTTCACACAGAATATTGATGGTTTGGAATCATGTATTCCTGTCCCTGTAACTCATCTTCATGGTGTATTATCGACAGGTCACTGTTTGAAGTGCAAGTATTCTTTGCAGTGATTAGTAAATCTATAGAGAGCCTATAGATTCGTTACTTTTAATGGAATCGTACAAAGCTGGAAGAGTCGCTTACTGTAAGTCTTGCAAAGGTGTCATCAAACCTGATATTCTATTTTATCACGAAGCAGTAACTGAAGATACATTGGCAAGAATGAAGCAAGAAGCAACATCTGCAGATTTACTTTTGATTTTGGGAACATCTCTCTCTACATCGCCTGTCTCCGATTGTATTTCTTTCTTTTCTCACTGTGATATTGTATTAAAGTATGTTGAGAGTCATCCTCAGATCTCTATTAATCAAACCAATATTCACATCCGGAATCGCGACAGGAATCCTCCTCTTACTGTTCAGTTACTGGGTTCCTTTAGTTCAGTTTTATGTTTGGATACACAGAAAGCAGAGAAGGACTTAGATACAGTCGTTACGTCCAAGAGCATTGTTGTATTACAGGTGAGGATTGAGAAATGGTTGTGAGTTTAGGATGGAATTGTGATGAAACGCAAGTACTTGAATGAATGGACGTTTCTTTAGTATGATTGTTTGTTCAAAGTATGCCTGTGATTGAATCAATTATCTCACGATTATTGTATTTACCACCACGTTGTTCTTATTACCGTAATGACATCCGTTTTCATGGATGCTACTTTGAGATGTACTTGAATCCCTATTTTATTAGTATAGCGATGATGGAATGGGAGGGTTGATTCCCTGTGTCCGAGTTCGATCTCGATCACCAGCACGTTTTACCATTCTCTACAGTCATGCGAATGCAGAGGATTTGGGTTATTTGTATTTGTATAAAATTGTGTGATGATATTAAGAGTCGATTTTTTTCAGTGGTTAGCTAAGTATCTGTATGTTGATGTAATTGGTTATGAATACCCCGGATATGGGCTATACCCGTAGCATTCTTATTATTTCCTTTATAAGAATAGTGGAGAAATGAATGAGGACAGTATCAAGCGTTGTGCATGTGTAACTATGAACTATGTGATAGACAAACTTGGAATTCATCCGAAAAATATCATTCTGTAATTAAGGTAATTTTCCTTGAATGGTAGATATGGTCATTCTCTTGGAAGTGCTATAAGTGTATTTTTATCAGTATTTACATCAAAGACACGTGATTGTGGAGTTGCAGGAGTGATCCTTCAGGTGGGTTGATGAGAGATGTGCTTGAGTTTCTAGAGTTGTTTTATGTCAATCTATCGTTTAGTCTTTGATTGTCGCTTTAGTGCAAAGAGGGATCAGTATGAGACGGTGGACATTGTTGTGTTTTGGCTGTCAATTTGAATGTAGATTAAAGATACCCGTTGTCCAGTGACGTTCATCCATGGGATGAGTGATTCTGTTGTTCCTTTGTCTCATCCAAAACGTTTATATCTTCTAATTCCTCCAAATTTGCGATATCGGTGTTTATTTGTTGTTTGAGTTACTATTGGAGAGTGATTTGTATAGCCTGGAGCTGGCCATAACAATATCGAGTCCCACTGCAAACCTCGTTCACTCTTCATTGACCACCTTTTGGATTTCATTGTGAGGATTTTGAGATGATTTACAGTTTAGACCTATATTAGTTTTCTTCAGGATGAGAAATTGTAAACTGTACTCTGCTGTAGTTGTGACTGTTTGTTAGAAGATATGTTAAAGTATTGTTCATTTATAGTTCAATATTTGTCTTGTGATTTCTAAAGGGGATGTGTAATATACAGAGAATATAAATTGTCTGATAATCGTAACATGAATAAGAGACGTATAAGGTAAGGAATTGCCGTTCTGTAAGGATCTAGAAATCGAAAGCCTCGTCAGCGATCAGATAGAGTACCAGTTGAAGACTTAAGAAAGTCTACTACGGGTTGGAGAGCTAGAGGTGTTTGAATTATAGATTCATCTCTAGCTAGTAATACGGAAGATACTGGTGAAGGAGAGGAATGGGTAAGGAGACTTCAGCCAAAAGTATCTTTCATTTATCTGTTATGACCTCTAGTCTCAGCGTGTACAATTTAGCAAGAGAAAGGTACGTCAAGGAGCCAACAATTCGAGGAAATCAGCAGAAATGAAGCCGGATGTTGTTTCCAAGAAGAATTCTCGTCTTCCAATGTTTAATAATGTTGATGAGCAGGTATATTTTATATTAGAGGTCTCATCTGTCAGCCCTTAGGAGAATTGGAAAAGAATGTGGCGGCATGGGGAGAAGGAATCAAAGATGCTATTCAACGCCGTATCAGCTCATCACGGAAGAGCTCAGTAGATGAATCCTTGAAGAAATATTGCGATGCTTTCATAGGCACAGTGGTTCGAATTACATTAGAAGATTTAGAGGAAGCTCAGAAACTTGATTTGGGCAACTTGTTGATCGATGTCATTGTCCTTGAAGTTTGAATTGTTTTTGGTTTCATAATGTTAGATTTCGATGATTCAATATGAAAAGAAACGAGATGATTGTGATGATTCAGTAATTATGTTATTAGCATCTTATTTGGAGTAATTCCATTAAAATTGAATTAACAAAATAGTCATCGTATTCAGATGTTAGTTTCATTCCGTGATCAATTGATTAGCGTTTACAAGATTGTCAATCCTTCTTCCGTCTTTTCCAATTGGCTTTATGGTGAAAGTATGTTTATTATAGATTTTTGTTAATGGATAGTTAAAGATGTTTATGAAGTGTATTCTCTTCAGTGTGTATGGGTCCTTCTCTCAGTGGTGTATGCTTTACGAGGTAGCTCATGTCTATCATTAATTCCTCCATAATCTCATAGCTTCTACTTCCCAAACAAACCTAATTAGTGTTCCACTCAAAGTTGCTTTGCTTCTCAATCCTGCATTCGGTCGAGCACGTGTGAATCTGGGTGGATTAGCTATGATCTCATCATCCTATCTGGATTCCATTTACTATTATTTGTCAGCTCTAGATGCTGAAGATCCTTATAATTGCAGAGAGACTCTTGATATGGCATTCTCGCGTTGTATTCATCATGAACAGTATTTAATCTCATTACGACGCCGAAATCGGGGCTTAACGCCAAAAGAACATCTTCGCTTGATGATTTGCCAGTATTTGATGATTTTGGGCAAAATTTGGACCAAGGTGGATTTAGATCAACTCGAATCCTTGACGAAAATATTTGAACATAGTCTTCGAATCATCTTTGAGAAGGCTGCGGAAAGAGAATTAACTATATCTTCTGATATTTTGATTCATATGCTTGTCTGTTTGTTGATGTGTGTGAGTTTGTGTGAACGAGAAGAGGATCAAACTCATAATTGGAAAGAGTATTGTAAGAAGGATGAGAGCGAGCGTCCTCTCATGTTCGTTATTTCCAATCGCGACTTTTGTAGGCGATAGGTGGAATTAATTACTCATAGACAGTCAACGTATCTATTTTTGTATTCAGCTACTCTATGTATTTGTGAGTGTGTTAATGGACATTTATGTTCATTCTGAAGAATTCAGAAACACGGTTATTGCAACAATATCGTTGGCTGTTCATTTCTTAACTTTAAAGCAAGAATATATGACTATGACAACAGATAACGAGACTCCAGTAGAGGTGATGATAAGACAGAGTTCTAAGGAATAGAATTTGAGTTATGATCAGCCTATCGTGCACTTCATGGAGCATACAGCTCAGTTTCTTCGTTGTTACTCTGATGATCGAGAGATTACCTTCACTCAAGAAGTGGAGGAAGCATCAGTTAGTGCTTTTCCTGATGAGTATAAGGCTGTTGTTGGAATGAAGTGTGGTTATAGCTTGGTGGTAAGTTTGCAAATGTGATGACCCACAGGATAGATGTCAGTGTTACTTAGTTGCGAATCAGTGAAAGAAATGACCAAAGAGGAAGTAACTACCGCTTGTCATACGACTCTCCTCCATATCTTCACTGGAATTTTGGTTTCCAACAATCTGTTGGAGGAGCGTAGTGATGGTTTATATGCTTATACGGAATCCGCTGAAGTGGATGAAGGTGATATGGTGGAATTAGAAGAAGAACTTCATTTGGATGGAGGAGAAGTGACAGAAGAAACGCCTATTTCTGTTCAAGACGTCTTCCAAATACCTCGTCTTCGTATTATCGAAGAAGAACCAGATCCAGAGTCACCACAAGAAGAGCCCTCTTTGAAACAGGATTCTCCTGTATTAACGGATTCGGATTCGGGTTCTCTACTAGAACCAGTTGAGTTTCGTTGTGTGGATCCTCAGTTTACGAAGCAGGATCATGAGTTCTTGATACAACATGTTTCCTCATTAGATCCTCGTTTCTTGATTGTAATGGATGCAGAGAACATCGCAATGAATCATGGACGTAATCTCTTCTTTAGTGTAAAGGGTATTGAGATAGTAAGAGATTTCTATGAGAAGCAGGGCCATATTGTGGTAGGGTTTGTTCCGGAATACTGCTTGGATAATCGTAATTGGTCTTCCCGTTGGGCAGTGATCAAGAAGAAGCTGGATGCTGGAGAGAAGCCACTTGATAGTGATAGATATACAAGCACTCCTGATGATATGGAAACAATGATCCGACTGCAGCGTGAAGGAGTGATAACAGCTTCTCCTGGTCGCGATTACTCGGATAGCTATACGATTGAGTATGCCAAGAGTAAGAATGGAATTATCATTACTAATGATCGATATAATGATGCTAAGATGAAGATAACAGATCTAGAGAAAAGAAAGATAACAGAACGATGGTTTCGAAATCATGTAATCACTTATTCATTTGTGGGAGATGATTTTATCCCCAATCCTGATTATGAACCACCTGATTTTTTTGAGATATCTGAGAATGAATGAAAATGGTGAATTGTTCGTAGAAAGATAAGAGAAACGGTGTTCCTATTTCCAAGGAAGGATGGTTTGACTGATTTGAGTGCTTATTCTAAGGAAATGGTGTTTGTTATGGCAATAAGTGTGAATTGGATTGTTCGACATTCAGATAGAGCAACTATGCCCTCATTCTTGTTCTCTTTACTCTGTTAGTTGTGTGTTATACAGAGAGTAACGGTAAGTATGTTAGTATACTGATAGAGAACCGTACCTGCCTATCTAGCTGCCATTAAGAGGATTCAGTTACCTATGTTATATCTCAGTCTACTGTTGTATTCAATAATGATGCTTCTGTCAAGAAGATCAACGATTGAGTTTTGTATTATCCCAACGACAGCTGTCAAAAGCCTTTTGGAGAGTGATCATTGTAGACAAGGTTGATTCTTCTTATAGCACAAGTGAGTTCATGGGTTGTCAAGTAGTGACTGCTTCAATGTCAAAGTAACAAAAGCAACTTTCAAGATAACTGATAACGATCAAATAACGGCATTTTTGGTTCAGGAATTTGAAGAAGAATATGATACAAGTGACATCAACAGTTCAGTAATTCAGTTGGAATCATTAAGGATATACTGAATCATCAAACCGTATGTATATAGAGATAACATGATTCATTCTGTGGTAACGGTGTCTACTTGTATGATAGTACAATGCAAAGTAGCAAACTTCAGTATCCACAATTATAGTTAATATCGGTTATAGTATTGGTCTTGATTCTTATTCTCTTACAATTCAAATTGTATGCACAGTAAAACTCGACACAATTAGTTTATGGGTTTCTTCGATTGTTTGCTCATAGTATCTTAGAGTGTAGATTCCAAACAACGAACACAGATAGACTAAACATACATAGCATCAATCTCCTTTGAGTAATGTTCTTGCACGACCCCTCTTCGCAACTTCATCGTAGCAGTCAGCTCACCTTTACCAACAGTGAACTCCTCGGGAATAATACACCACTTGCGAATCTCCTGAGCACGACTCACAGCAATTGCATTATATTTACGAATGACATCATCTAGATGCGCTTTTACAATTGGATCATTCATCGCCTCTTCAATGGTAGTCGACGAGGAACCTAAAGTCCTCAGGAATTGTTGCACATCACTCGCAAGGACATGAGTCGATTCTCCTTCTGCATCTGTTTTACAACGGATACAGAACAACATAGAAATAAACTTCCGCTTGTCTCCTATTGCCATACAACAGCTCAGAATGGGTGTTTGTTCCATCACCTTCGTCTCAATAATCACAGGTGAGATGTTTTCACCTCCAGCCGTCACAATCAACTCCTTCAGACGACCTGTCACCTTTAAGAATCCATCCTCATCCTTCTTGCCTTGATCTCCTGTATGAAGCCATCCTTCAGCATCCAGTGTTCGTAGAGTCTCCTCTGGCTGCTTCAAGTAACCCATCATGGTGATTCGCCCTTTGTACATAATCTCCTGATTCTGAGGATCCACCTTGATCTCAATTCCTGGCATCGGCAGACCAACTGTACCGATCTTCCATTGCTGATTCACTGGAGAACAGGTACAAATTGGAGCTGTTCCTTCAGACTGACCCAGAAGGTCGTAAATAGGCATATCAAAAGAAGCAAAGAAACGCTGCGTTTCTTCAGTGACTGGAGCTGCTGAAACAACGAGGGTTCGACAGTGTTCAAATCCCAGATTCTTTCGAACAGTGTCAAATACTAGCTTTTTTGCCAGATTGTAGAATAGAGGTTTCTTCACTTTACAGCCATATTGACGTGACATAGCTGTCTTGTAACCAATATCACGAGCGCGAGCCGAAATCCATTTTTTGATAGAAGAGTTCTTGGCGCCAACCACCTTGATTCCCTCCATCATTTTTTCATATACACGGGGAACCGTTACAAAGATGGTGGGCTGGGCTTTCTTTAGTGTTTCTGTGAGTGAACCCTTTAGAGCATCTGGCTTTGCCATAAAGACTGTGATAGGATTACAGATGAGAATCATTGTGTCTACATACTGAGCAGCGACATGATTTAAGGGCAGGAAACCGACAATTCTCTCGACTCCTTCAATACCAATCGTATCAATGATTCCTTTTGCATTGTAACAACAACCATCATGAGAGCACATCACTCCTTTTGGATTACCAGTAGTTCCTGAAGTGTAGATGAGTGTAGCACAACTCCCTGGAGCTGTAGCCTCAATACGCTCATCAATTGCGCTATCTTTCACATCCTTTCCAACCTTTAGGAAGTCTTCCCAAGTATATACCTTAGCAAATCCATCCTCCTTCAGCTGAGGAAGAGGTTCTTCTTGCCAGTATACCACGATCGCCTTCAATAAAGGAAGTTGCTCACGAATGTTTAGGATTTTTGTTAATTGCTTTCCAGATTGACAAACACAGACCACCGACTCAGAGTGACGAAGAACGTATTCACATGCTTCCTCATTGTTGGTGGTGTAGATACCAGCTGTCACTCCTCCCGCAAGCCAGGTTCCATGAAGAGCAAAGTGGTATTCCGGAGAATTGAATCCAATAATGCCAACTCCATCTTTCATATTCAGTCCAATAGCGATGAGTGATTTGGCAAACATGGACGCATTATTGTAGTAGTCCGTGAATGTGTATATTTTATCCTCTTTGCTAACGATAGCATGAATACCTTTGTATTCGCTGCAACATCTCTTAAACTCCTAGAAGTGAGAAATAGGTAGGTTACTCATACTTTACAGAGCGTAGTAGGTTCAGGATTGAACTCACAGTTGGAATTTCTACGAATCTCGATTACATCTGTCTTGTTAACTGCTCTGTATTTGTCAGGAAGAGAAGGAGAACTCATAGTATTCAACAGGATTACTCAAACTATTTCTGGTGTTTAGACAAACCCTCTTACGTCATCTGATGACAGTTGGCGATATTCACGGGAAATAGTAATTTCCCGGGGAAGGAAGCATGTGACGTCATCGCATAGTTTAATGTCATCACTGTTAAGAATCATATTCAGGATTCGGTTTTCTGCAATTGCCCTCCAAATTTACGTTCAACGACAGATTCTTCGTTTGAGTTTCACAACACAAATACTCACAATTTTTGTCATTCCATAAAATGAGCCAATTTCTGATTATTCCCTGCAGTAAGCGTTTTCTTAATTCTTCGCTGGTTTTGTGGAGAGATATGTATGGCATTAGTACTTGTTTTGAATGTATATAGAAAAGAATGCCAAATGACTACGTTTTCGTTGGTGATTATCGACTTGAGGAAACACTGGGAGTTGGATCTTTCGGTAAGGTGAAATGTAAGATCCGGTGGGGGTCGTTTGAATAATAGTGGCAACTCATATGAAAACCGGTATTAAAGTGGCAATCAAGATTCTCAGTAAGGAGAAGATCAAACAACTCGAAATGGGGTCAAAGGTGAAACGAGAGATACAAATTCTTCGGTCGTTTAAGCATCCTCACATTGTGCGTCTGTAAGGGCTTGTTCCTTTTCTCATTCTAAGATATGAGGTGATCGATACTCCCACTGAACTCTTCCTTGTAATAGAATATGTTCCGGGTGGCGAACTCTTCGACTATATTGTTAGACGCGGACGGGTATTCGTTTTGGAATCAGTTTTCCCTAGTTACCTGAGAATGAAGCGCGCCGTTTCTTCCAACAAATCATTAGCGGTCTTGAGTATTGTCACAAACACAACGTTGTTCATCGTGATTTAAAGCCTGAAAACCTTCTTCTTGACGAAAACAACAATATCAAGATTGCAGATTTTGGGCTTGCCAATTTCCTCAATGATGGTTGCTTTCTCGACACATCATGTGGTTCTCCCAACTATGCGGCACCCGAGGTTATTTCAGGTCGGATGTATGCTGGACCAGAGGTTGACATTTGGTCAAGTGGTGTGATTCTGTATGCACTGCTCTGTGGTCGACTTCCTTTTGATGACGAAAATATCCCTTCACTATTCCGTAAGATTAAGAGTCAGGATTCCGAGAGCAGCTGATTTGTAGATGGGTTGTATCGATTACCAAATTTCCTCTCCAAAGGTGGTCGTGAATTGATCCCAGAGATGTTAATGAACGATCCAGTGAAACGGATCACTATTCCTGAAATCCGGAAAGATCCATGGTTTCAGGTCAATTGTCCTCCTTATCTATCCATTCCATGGGAAGACTATTTGGTTAAGAATAAGTGTGAATAGAGTGAAGGAATTAACCATTAGTACTGTTCATTTCAATCAACCTGAATTCTTTGAGGGTTTGATGAATGGCCCATTTAATGGAATGGTTCGTGCTGATGTAATTAGTGCTATTACTAGCGATCACATGTCACCTGTGGGAGTGAATGGAATTGATGATTTGTAGATTAAGGTGACTTACGAGCTAATGCTGGATCAAGCGCTGAAGAAGGAAAGACAGAGCCAGATTCGAGATTCTCAATTGGAAAATGTAGAGGAACCGTTAACGATTTCTAGAGGTAAGTTGTGTATGAAAAGTGATTCCTTAATAACTAACGATTTGTAGTTCGTAACCAAGATCTCTCTGAAACAAGTAAGAACTGAACAAAATAATCATAGAAAGATACTAAGTCCAAACGATGGTTTTTGGGAGTCCAATCCAGGAAAGATGCTGCTGTCATTATGATTGAAGTATGCAAGACTATTTCTATGCTTGATTATGAGTGGTACCAAGAGAATGAGTTGAATTGGGACAGTAGAGTTAGATATAGATATCGCATTTGCTGTCGTCAGATTGTTCAGTTAGAACATAGGAAACATATCACAGAAATGCGGTTACAGTTGTATAAGGTTCAAGAACATGCCTATCTCTTGGATTTCCAAAAGATGCAGGGAAATGTATGTTCGTTTATGCACATGTGTGGAACTGTTATTGATCAGTTGCAGAAAGGGTTATCACGAAATGCTCAGTTGATGGGTGATGTATGTTTTGAAGGAGTGATATGTAGCACGTGTAACAATGAAAGAAGGATAAATTCTTCATTCTGTGTAATGTAATTGTATTTAGCTCTCTTTTCTATTCTTTTGTTACTGGTGTTTGTTAATGTATGATAATACCCATTGAAACCTAATCTCTATCTGCATATTAAATCATAATCCTTGTCTTCGCATGTTTGAAAGAGTCATTGCTTCGTCGTGACCATCGTGTACTAAAACGATGCAAATTGGTATCCTATCACTTCTTTTAGTGGTATACAGTTCTGCTGCGATTGTTGATAATGTGTGTGTAGCTATGGAAGGATCGGAGACATGTTCTACAGATTTGTCCTCCACACAAACTCGTTTCATTTCGATTTCTTCTGTTCAGGCGAAAGCAGATATTCAAATCCAATTCTGTCCTCCGACGGCATCCATTTCGTTCTTCTAGTTAATATTTCTCATATCTAGTTACACTATCAAGTTTCTTGTGAATGGAATGAACTATGAGCAGCATATCTTTCAGCATACGGTGACTCCCTCCACTACCGATTGCATCACTATTCACAGTACTGTCTATTCGGATGGAACAAGTGTATGGAACGTGATGCAAGGACTGTATTCAGTTGTTATTTCAGTTCATGACACCTCTCCATATGCCCTCTTCTCAACCTCCTATTCGATGAGTATCCTTCGTCCTGACTCTCTTTCTTTAACTTGTGGAGAGAAAATGACTGATGGAATTACAGTCGAGTCTCAAACACTTGCCTCCACTCCTATTGTATTAACACTTCCTTCTTCTGTTAAGGCTACATCTGTTCGTTGGGTTCTTGATGACGACAAAGCGTATGCTTCCACCACCTCATCACATCAGATCTTTGGAAGTGACAGTGCTTCCTCACTCTCTTCTGGTACCCATATTCTTCATGCCCTTGTTTATACTGATAAATATGGTCATCCCGAATACTCGATAGGACTCTCCTTTGAACTTACACAGAAACAAGAGCAGCCAACAACACCTCCTCGTGTCGCTCCAACTGTCCCTCCTGCAGAGGAAACTGATTCAGTCTACTGTGGAGATGGTAAATGTGATACAACTGAGGACTGTACAAGCTGCGCCTTGGACTGTGGTCTCTGTTTTCCTTATTCTTGTTCTGCAACATACTGTTCTCTAGAGACCTGTCAGTGTGCTAGCACAACTCACCCATCACTTACTGACTCCAAATCTATCCCTCAATTTGTATCGATCACTTGGGATGACGCGCAGACTCCTACTACTTTTGAATACGTAATGAAAGTGACACGAGAGTCTAATGTATTTCTTATCTCTCCTTCTAATGATTAGGCCCGTGATGTATTCGGTTGCAGGCCCAAAATGACCTTCTTCACACAAACGAATGATAATCAGTATCAATTCACCAAACAGTTGTATTTGGAAGGTCACGAAGTGGCTCTCCACTCAATCACTCACTCGACTGGAACCACAACAACAAAAGATACTTGGGAACGAGAGATCCTTAAGGCTCGTGAGTATATTTCTAAGTACTGTAGTATATTTCAAGAGAGGTGATTCATAGCAGGAATTCCCGAATCAGATATTGTTGGTTTCCGAGCACCCGATCTGAAATACAATGATCTGATGTTAGAAGTGCTTCAAGAACGTGGTTTCTTGTATGATAGCAGTATTCCTACAGATACCATGTACTATCCATATACGTTGGATCAAGGAGCCATTGAACAGGAGTGGCGTGGTCGCACTGTCACTTCACCGCACCCTGGACTATGGGAAGTAGACATGTTGGAACATATCTATCATAGGTTCCTCTTCCTGCTATCATCGATACAAATGAGCAGGTAATCACAATTCAAGATCCCTCAGGATCCACAGAAGAGATTCTGGCGTTATTGAAACATAATTTTGGTATGATTTTGTGAGGAAAATAACACAAGATCTTCATTACAATGGAGATCGATCTCCATTTTTCATACCGCTCACAGCAAGTTGGTTACTACAATCTGAAGAGGAACGCATTCAATTACTGGAGTCACTTCTTCAGTACATTACCAACAAGGAGAATATTGTCTTCGCATCAGTGAAGGAGATTGTTGAATACTATAAGAAGCCTGTGGCCATGAAGGATCTTTCATCATCTAACTTCCAATGCGTGAGTTCCACTGTAACGTATGAATATTGATCTCCTGTTCATTAGACCTGTTACCTCACTCTGTAGTGGTCGTGAGATCAATACTTGCTACTATTCCACAGTAGTCTATAAAGGGAGAAGTGATCTCTAGAGGAATTTCCAGACCTGTGAATCCTGTCCTGATTACTATCCAGGCGATGAACCCAGTTCGTCTACGATACCTCTACCTGAGTCTGATAAGGAATGGGATGGTGTGTTAACACTGACTAATGAGAGTTCATGGGATGGAGGGTTCTGTGTGAGTACCTTTATCAACAACCCAACTGTGAAGGCGGCAAAGGACTTCCAAATTACTCTCACAACGAAGAATTGTCAGATCACGACTCTCTGGGGATTGAAGATTACATCTACATCATCGGGAAAGGTTATACTCGGTCCTGATCGTTCAGTGCTCATCAAGCCGGGACAGGTGAGTGATCCTGATGACATCAATTCTAGACACATTCAACAGCAGGTTTCTGCGGTAAGTCATCCTCCAATTATTCTGTCAACGGCGTTGTTAAGCTCATAAATGAGGATTTGTGAAATTGAGTCTGTTTGTTGCATCCAAATAACATCCCCATTTCTTCCTATTTCAAATCTCTGCTATCTTTTCGAATTTGGGATTGCTATTCATTCTGTGTTATATCTGAAACTTGTACAATATACTCAATGAGTAGTATTTGAATTTGTGGAATGAGATACAGAACGTTCTGAAAATAGCAATTCAACTGTATCACCTCGTTGACCATAATCTGAATTTAGTAATTGTGTAGAAAAAGGCGATTCTGAAATGATTCAGGAAGACCCTGGTTCTTTTTTTCATAATTCATTGATCTTTAGAATCCAAGAAACAACGTATTGAGTATGACCCTACAAGGGAAGTAAGTGCCGCGGAAATCAATGAACTGTTGGAAGGTATTAGTGAAGATGAAGTCGAGGGTAAGACGGTGTCATTAGCAGAACTGAATGTGAATTTGAAGATTATCTATCATGTGTAGTTGGTGATCAACGATGCTTCCCTTCAGGAAACACCTAAGAAGGAGCATTCTATTCCCTCGTGCTTATCTGAGCATCGAGTTACTTCAGAGAAACGAATTCATTTCGGCAAGAAGGCAACTGTTGATTTCCAGGAGACAGACCCTACTACTTCCGTATCTCCAATGCTTCAGCGAGTAGAGAGTGATATCTCAACGCGTCCATCAGCAATCACTGAAATTGATTATCCTGAAGGACCCGAAACTAGTCGAAACTCTAGCATTCTCGCTCAGTTCGACAAGGAACCTGATATTCCTCCAGTTCGTCATTCACTTTCTTTCTCCGATTCTGACAGTCCTCCGTACCCTCAGCGGGCCACAGCTGATGTGAATGAGCTGAATGCATTACTTCATGATGAAGGTGAACCTGTAGCTGATACAGAGAAGGATCAAACTGCTAGGATTTCGAAATTATCATCGATGCTGCGAAGTAGTGAAACTATCACACCTCGATTGACCGAACTCTTAGAACAGACTAGCAGTGTGCAGGAACATTCAGAAGTCATGGATACAGAAGAAACAGTAGCATTACAAGATTTGTTGGAAGTGGTTGGATCCCCGCGGGACTCTTCCAATATGGAGATTTCGCATACGGACTCAGAAACATCGGATATTCCTGTAGTGAAGGAACTCCTTTCTCAAATTCCACCTGCTTCCAATCGCGAATCGGTTTCTTCTCGTCGAAGCACCATGTGTTTGGGAGAAGTGAAATCAGCCCTGTTACGGGAATTAGATAAGTTTGAACGAAGGTCATCAATGCTTCCTCGCACTTCCGAACCTGATACAGACACACTTCCTTCCAATGCATTAATGAAACTCCTTCCAAAACAAGAAGAGAGTGTATTAGATACAACATTGGAGTTACAGCAACTGTCTAATCAGTTACGACAAGAGCTGGGTGATGAGACATCGAATCGTGTATCGATGACAGAGAAGTTGTCTGAAGCAGCGAAAGCTCTAAAGGATTCTACAGAAGAGACATTGAATCGAATGAGTGCTCCTCTAGATCGTGTTACAGCTGATATTGATAACACGGTGACAGAGGATCTTAGGCGATTGTCTCAATTATTGGCACAGACGGGCGAACCTGTCCAATCGATTCCTGAAGAGGATTCTCTTGGAACTGAAGAGAAGACGGAAGCAATTCCTCATTTCTCTCCACTGTTAGGTCAAAATGGAATTCAAACTGTGGTCCATGAAGTAAAAAGTAGTCAGAAATATGGAGGTGCAGAAAATCCCAAGTATTCTGTTGTTGATACAAATATAAGTCGCTCCCTCTTTCAAGATGAAGTGAAAGATGAAGAGCGTGAAATTGAGCGATCTGAAGAAGCTTTGAGACAGGAGATTGAATCCAAGAAGGATATGGAAACAAGTTTAAATATGGATGCTTATTTTCTACCATCTGTTTCTCATTCACTACTGGAAGAATCATTGATATCAGCCTCAACTCCTATTCCTCTGGAATCTTCTGATTCCTCGCTTCCAGAACCTCGTATTTCGAAAGTGGATGGATTCTCTCGTTCTTCTACTATTCCTCTTCCATCACCTATTTTGTCGCGTTCTTCTGGAGGAGAGGATCACTCCTTGTTACATGTAAGTGAATAGAATGAGATTGAGGTATAGAATCGACAGGGATCTGTGGATATAGTTTCAAATATCGCTTCTGATACACCTAATCAACCTCCCTTATTGTCATCCAAATCAGATCTTCGTCAGTCATTGTTACCGAAATCAGATCTATTAAATCCCTCACTATCCAAATTAGATTCTCATCCCTCTCTGTCAAAATCAGATTCTCATCCCTCATCCAAATCGAACCAATCACCCTTATCATCTTTCAATCAAAATCAGCTAATTTCACCTTATTCGCCTCCTGAATGGGTACAGTCGATTCTTACCAAAGCACATCTCCTTCATCAACAAGTGATTTCATTCACTCTCTCTCATCTTTAGTCCTGCTCTTC
Organism: Blastocystis sp. subtype 8; assembly: GCA_027406425.1. NCBI lineage: Eukaryota > Bigyra > Opalinata > Blastocystidae > Blastocystis > Blastocystis sp. subtype 8. The sequence continues at coordinate 19,601 of JANPWN010000079.1, forward strand.
CATTCTCTTTCTTAATCAGCATATCAGTGCTACTCAGCCTTCTCTCTCCCGACTCATTCAACTTCGCCAACAGTATTCCAAGGAGGAGACTCAGTTGAAGGAGTTACAAGACACAGTGAAACATATGAATACACAGATGGTTATGCTTCAAGGACAAGTAGAAGATGAAAAACACCGCAAAGTTACATCTCCTGTTGTGCATGATGAAGAACTGAATCGGCTAAAGGTGGAAGAAGACAAAGTGCGAAAAGAAGTGATGGATATGACAAATGGAATGAATTGTGAAATTCGAGTATTGACAGACAATCAGTATGCAGTGATGGTAAAGAGAAAGAAACAAATGCTCGCAAGAATTGAAGTGAAGTTCATTCCATTGAAACGAATTTTATTAAAAGTTGCTCTGCATCCATCAGTATTGAAGATAGACCAGCAACGACTGGAAATGCGATTGCCAATAAAGAATGAATGGGAAATTGATGTAAAAGACATAAAAGAGATGATTTTAAGATGTTACTGGATTCTAATTCACTCTCTATAGATAGTATTTTCCTCTCTGTTTGAAACAAACATGTGCTAAATCTTGATCAGAACTCAATTAGGCCATCAATTATACACGGCTGGGATAAAGCATCACACGCACTGTCTTTCCCATCGACTGAGGAGGGAGATTATGACGGAAGAATACACGGACTACTCCATTCGTTCCGTGAGCTTTAGCAACCTTTCCCCAAATACAACGATAACGAGTACCGTTCTTCATGGTTGCAGCCTAGAAAATCGTTAGAAATACTCTAAACAACCACCAATGCAAATATACCTTGTAGACGTAAGCAACGCGCTTTCCAAAGTAGAACTCAGCATCCTTGGAAGTGTTAACTCCTTCAATCTTGATGAGACTCTGATTTTCATACTGAGCAACCTTGCTTCTACATGATGACCTCATGTCATGGCACCACTCCTACCTTCTGTAGCCAAGAATAGCGCCCTTAACGTGAAGTCTGGAAGGAGTATATGGCATTGTTTCTAAAGAATCGATTACAACATAATACACACCACCGACAGAAATTTATAATTCTATGTCCACTTCACTTTCTTTACAACCAAATTCAATTACTTACAACTAATAACTCTTTAGAATGGTCAAGAATATATTGAGCAAACCAGGGGATCAAATCAAAGTGAAGTAATAACAGCTATTGAGAATTGTACCCCCACCGGAACTACAATCTATTTCTGTGACAAGTGTTAAGGTAAAAACAAATACTAGAAATGAAAGACAGACAACTGTTATCATAGAGACAGAATTAAGACAAGTTGCCAAAGCATGCTTCTATCAAACAAACAAGGATGTATTGCTGATTGTATTTCAACAGTGATTCATCTCCCAACATACTTAGATCTCCTCCTTCTTAATGGCTACAAATAAGAAAACACTCCTATGAAACCTACTAGGGGGAAGAGATTTGGCAAGCTTCTCAGCCTTTACAGCGTCCTTAATCACCAGAGTGTAGAGGTACTAACCATAAAACCAGTCAACAGAGATCTACTTTGCTGCAGCGCACCTTGAACTTCGTCTCACCGTTGGTGTTCTTCTTGATCTTGATCACTACATATTACCTTTTAAAAAATAGTCGAATACGAGCAGCATCCTTTCTTCTTGTCATACCGATGAATTCACGAACGTCCTTGATCTGCTTAGGCTACATCGGGTTAGACAGCTCCTTCTATTCCTAGTTCACGTCAGTTCATTTTTCAAAGCGTCAGAAACATACCATGTTGGTTGAAATGAATGAAATAACAATCTTTGATACGAAAGAAGGGAGAGGAAAAGACCAAACGGAGACCCCTGGGCATGGAATTGTAGTATTTTAAGTCTGCTTACATCATTTGATCTCTGGCTCCTCGTTTCTCATCTCTCTACAACTACCTCCCTATGAAATTACTGGAAATGGAAAGAAAGGAATCACAATAATCTGATTAGAATAGATATAAGTTCTGTTTCCATGATATAGGAAAAGAATGTGTCCAAATTTATCTCATTTGTTTTATTCAACCGAGAGAATCCATTTTCATCCTGTTTTATTTTAAAGTGGTTGTGCTCGGGGTTTTCGTAAATGTCATCAGAGCGTTTTCTGACGCAATATTAGTTGGTAACTCAATTCAATTTTAAAGATGATTGATGTATGACTGAGAGATCTGTTTGAATTATAGGGCAGCACAGTTAGAGTGATTGTGACAGTTTTATGTGCCATTCTCTCCGCTGCATTGGAAATTGTTTGGTTCTTTGCTGTGAATTGTCTTCGGCCGTTTCTGGGAAAACAACGAATCCGTGCACTCAAGACGTCACTTATTGTTTGCTAATGTGTTTGTATCGTTATTACTAGGGAGTGTACATGAGAATGCTTCGCTTCTTTATGACCGATATGAAAGTGATACTCAGTGGAGATATAGAAGAAGTGAGAAGAACTGCTAAGAAGTGATTTTGTATTCATGACTATGATGTGTAGTAAATCCATCTTCCTGCATAATCACCAGACAGAACTGGACTGGCTGATTTCGTCGTTCTTTTATTCTATCTTCAATAAAGAAGGTGACTTCTCAGCTGTTATGAAAGGCAGCTTGCGATCAATTCCCGTGTTTGGATATGCCATTCAGGATATTCATATGTGTTTATTAGACCGCAATTGGGAGAATGATCGATCCCATTTTGATTCCTTTCTAACAGACTACCTTGCCTCACTGAAGCCAATTAGTTGTTTGATGTGCCCAGAAGGAACCACTTTTGCACGTAGTACATATGAAAGCAGCCAACGATATGCAAAGAAGTCAGGTCGACCTGTTTTGGAAGTAAGGTGTGTTATATTTATTTTCATTGTAGCATGTTCTCCTTCCTCGTTCGTTAGGTTTGGCTTATATGTTAAAACGCTTGCATGAGAGTCATCTTCAAACAGGAGAAGATTTCTATCTTTATGATACGACAATGCAATTTGAGGGTTATTCTGGAGAGATTTGTGGTGAACATTATGAGCGCGAGATTGATGTTGATTTTCCTTCTGTTGATAATGTGTTTTGGAGAGTGGAATTGAGTCATTCCCCTTATTTCTAGCGTATTCCTATTAATTGTCATATGCATGTGAAAGTAATTAATGTTGAAGATGTAGTGAAAGGAGCTGATGACTTGGACTCAATTAATCAGAATGTTGAACAGTGGTTAGATACTACTTTTGTGGAGAAGGATCAACAAATGGATTACTTCATTAAACACCAACATTGGAGCTCAGAATGGTCAGAGAATCGAGTTTGGGATGTTCGAGGAAATGATGTTTAGGAGGTGTTCAACTTCGATAGGTTGCACAAAGTAATGGAATCACCACGATGGATTCTCATATTTTCAATTGGTTTTGCTTTTGATTTGATTATTGTTGCAATGATTAAGTGGATGGTTATCCATATCAAAAGTTTGCTCTTTTAGTGCTTTTAAATTGTTTCTGTGAAATAAACGAGAACATGTTTAAATTCAAACATCATTTCTCTTTTCTTCGTTTCGTGGATCTTACCATAGTTACAGTTATGGAAGATCCTTTTCAGAATTCTGAAAAGGAGAAGGAACTTGAAACACTAGTCTCCCCAATCAAGTCTCAACGGATCCCTCTTAGTGATAACAGTGGATTATTTGAGCTAGAAGATTCGTTGCTTGTGTCAAAACCACTGTAGAAGTCCTTATTAGTTGGTCATCTTATAGAAATTCTCTTTCAAGTGATAAATCGAATTTAGATGAACTTGTCCCATCTATTGATAACAAGGCATGGGGAAAACTGTGATGGTTGGAGTGGGTCTTCATTTGTAGTGTAAACAAGGCATTAAAGAATGATGACGAAGAAAATGACTCTTTTTCTATGTATGTGGAGACGGAGAAAGAAGTAACTGATCATCTTCTTACAAGTCCGAGAGGAAATGTGGAGAAATTGATAAGTTTTGAAAAGAGTGATCAGAATATATACGATGAAGAGTTATGGGACGAGCCATTAATAGTACATCCCGATTCGGAGAAAATGGTTACTGGCCATCATGTTGCTCCCTTGAAGATCAAACTGGATGATAGTATGAGTGATCTGACTCCATCCTTAGCACATCCTGTTTCACATCTATCGCATCGTAATCGTGTGCGTGTTCCTCCACTGGAATTCTGGAAGGGCACCTATTTATATGCGGGAGATTCGCCACGTGTGATAAAGGAGCGAGTGAGAAGGATTAGAGATCGAGATGAAGAGAGAATTGAGGAAGAATTTGAGGAAGAGAATATAAAGGAGAGGAAGTCTATAGAGAGTGTGAAGTTGGATCCAAGTATAGGGAAAGAGGAGCAATCAGAAGAAGAGAAGGAAATTCAAAGAATGGATGAGATGAAGGAACCGAAGATTCCAAATGAATTGTCAAGATTACAGACATCTAAACCACAACTCTCAAAGAAACAACCAGTCTCCGAACCAAGAAGGAATAATACCGTGAAGGAGTCGAAACCTAAGGGAATCGTCAAACCCAAAGAACTCAAGAGACCTACAGAATCCCATAATCCCAAAGAATCCAAGTCGAAGCCCAACCCAAAATCCAAATCGAAATCAAATTTCAAATCTAAGCCAAACACAGAAGTAGAAGAAGTCACAATCTCTCAACCTGTGCCAGTCCTGAATCCGTGGAGTGAAGAGGAGCTCAAATACCTTCAAAATGCCGTTGAAACGGTCCCTCTCCCTCTTGCTAGTCCTCTGTTCTGGACCCAAGTTAGCCTTCGTATTCATGGGCGATCGGCTGAAGAGTGTGAGGCAGCCAGTCGGGACCATGGATTCAAACCACCCGAAAAACAAATACCAAAAAAATCAAAATCAGTGAGTAAAGGAGAAAAAGGGATGAAATTGGCAAGAAAAGGAACAATGAAACGAAAACGACAATTAAGAGAGATTATGGGAACATTAGATCAAGAAGAAGATTCAAAAGAAAAAGAAACCATATTTGATGCTCAACAGATTAATCGAGAATGGGAAGCAGCATTCAAAGTTAAGACTCCATCTATTTCGCGAAAGAGAGGAGAACCCTTGAACACTTCTGTTATGGTAAGAATGAACCACGAAAATGAGATATAGTCCAGGAGTTTTGACTTTGAAGATTTGAATGAGATGGAACGAGATCGGATTATTGTAGAAGCTGAAAAGAATAGGAAGAAAGGCAAAGTGAAGAGGGCAAATGGGCTTCCTCAAGCGAAGAAGACAATTGCTAGTATAGAGGAATGTAAAAAGGGCACTGTTTCCGGATATATTAGTAAAGGTAGTATTTGTGTTCATAATTAACTGCAGATGGTGTTCCAATTGTACATGTATCAAAGAATGAGAATGAGATTGTTGATTTCGATGAACAGCTTCAGGAGTCAATTATGTCAGAAGATGATAGTTTGTAATTTTTCCCCTTTTGCAAAGTGTTTGTTTAGGATGGAGGGAAAAGAGGAACTGACTTAGTCATAAACAGAATGCTATTTCGCTTTTTATATAAAGATTATTATCAAGATGCATGTGAAAAAGAAGAGGAAGAAGATCTTCGTCTCCAAAGATTCCTTATTCCTCCAATTAAGAAATTGGAATCTGCAAATGATAGAAGATCTATTCTTGGCGTTCAATTTCGAAGGGTTATGATGGAAGTGGGAAGTGTGAAATCGATTCCTTCTGTAGTAGCTAGTAATTTTCCGTGTAACTAATGATTTTCAGATCCATTGTTGAGTGCAAATGTAATGGAGGAAGTTGTTAATTCCCCTATCCATGTAGATTCAGAACCGAGAGTAGACTTGTTTAGGAAAGAACTTATCCTCCAATCAAGTCATGTGGATGAGTCATTCACAACTCACTGTCTCGAGAAGATACTTACATCGTTGTTATCATCAGTTGAATTTATTTCTATTGTAGCACATCCAGTCTGTGTCCTTTCCAGTGCTGAGTGTTATTCGTATACTCTAACCCCTTGGAAGCAATACCAAAAGTCTGTTTCATCTCAGTTCTATATGAAGAGACCTATATCTAACAATGTGAAGGATGATCTGTTGATCCCTCTTCCGACTCCTTCTCTTCATCCATTCAACGTATTCACATATGAACTTCCACCTGATATACCTATTCAACATCTACCTTTGTATTTGAGTGATGATTCCGATATCCCTTCCTATTCTCTTCAGCTATTACCACAACCATCTTATGAGTATTGGAGTCCTGTTCATGTTCCATTTATGGAATCAGATGAAGAGTTTCTTCCACTCATATTCCTTCCTCCCATTACTCCTTCACCAATTCATGCAAAGTGTCTCATTCCCTCATCTCTGACCATCACTACATTGATGCCTAATCATCTCATTAACAGAACTAATGAAATGGATTTATTCCAATATGCTGGTTCATTCAATACTCGCTCTCTTCTTCCTCTCTCACTGTGCAAACAGTCACAAATACTAAAGGATCCATTGAAGGAATACTTAATTCATTCTCTAGAGTCGATTCGACTTGTCTCCTTGTTATCAAAGACCATTCAATTAGGACTGCTCTTTGGAGGTAAAGTAATGAATCAAATCAAAGTGGATTTGATGTCTATTTTGGAGTATTCGCTTCAAAGAAATGTGAAGTGGAGACGATTAGATTCCTTATATTCAGTCTGTGAGCTGATAACAAGGAAATCAGATTCATTGTTATCACAATCTTCTCAAGATCAGATCTCCTCAATGCAGCAACCTGTCTCTCAGAACCAGGCAACTCAGCAGATCCTTCAGAACCACCCAGCTCAATTGGTTCCTCAGAAATTGCTAACTCAGGTCTCTCAAAACCAATCAGTCCAAACCCAATCAACCCAACTAGTTCCTCAGTCAACTCAATCCCCAAAGTCACCTGACAGACAACAACAGGTACTCCCTCATCAATCCCTTCTGGATGAGATATCATTTTTTGCTAGTCAGTTCCTTTCCTATCTCCAGCAACAATCTCTCCTCCCTTCCTCTTCCTCTCTTTCTTCACTTACTACTGATACTCTCTCGTCTTTCTCTTTCTTCATCCTCATCTACTAGGACCCTTGTTGACTACATTCAATCTCAACTCTCTCTTATCATTCACTCCACTCCCATAACTCAAGCTACCTCACTTCTTACTCCTTTCAGAGGTGCTCTACAGGCTTCTGTCACTCTTCATGCTCTGATTACTATTCAAGATGGATTATTACATAAAGAAGTCAGTAGTATGAGAAACTATCTCCAAATACTCCTTCAGAATGAGGATTATCAACGTATCTTACCAGAAGACTCTTTCATCTTCCTTCAGCATGTCTATTCGATCTTATCAGACAAAGAGTCATCACCAGATATGCCTTATTCCTCACAACAGGAATCGATCTCTGAGGAGAAGCATCAATTGTCTGACCAATCTGGAGAGCTATCTCAAAAGGCAGTTCATTATGAGAATCCATCCGAAAATCCGATTCAACTTACTGAATCCCTTCAAGTCCCTGGTAACTTTGATCCTAGGATCACTCACTCCAAAGTTATCCTTCTTGAAGAAACCCTTCTCTCTTCCTTCCCCTCCATTGTGAGGTCCCTTTCATTCGCTTCCTTCATTCATAGAGCACTCACACAATCAAATCTTGAGTATGTTTGTAGATCTCTCCATGGGCCTCATTTCATCATTGACATTAATACGGCAGTTTTCTGTATTGACCATCAAATCATACTCAATCCTAATCGCTTGAAAGAATTCATCACAACTATATCACTCATGTTTCCACGTTACTCCACAATTCATATTCTTCTTCTTTTAACTACTATGAGTATTCCAGAAATAGCATCAAATATTCTTGCTCTTCAAGCAGGAATCCTTCTTATTCCTCTTCACATCACTCTTCACTATGCGTAGTTCCTAATGCATACACTCATTTCCAGATCCTCAGAGGCAAAGATGGTAGAAATACTTGAAAGACTCTATGAATACTCTCCTCTCAGAGAGGGAGTTTGGAAGGAGTCTTATGATGATAGGTCTTTCTTAACAGAAGATGAAACCCCGCTACAGAAATGGTTTGATAGTATTCCTTCTATTAATCCCTTCGCTGCTTGCTTCCTTGCGAGTACAGTGAGAGGAATCATACTTGAATAAGTAGTAGATTCATCCTGAGGACTTAGAGAGATTACAATCACCCAATCCATGGTTACGAGAGGAAGTGTTGAAAGGAGTGTTTGAGTATATGACATAAGTGATATTAATCCATAGTCTTTTGAATAGTGAGTTTGGTGCAGGTGGCCATGAAGAAAAGGTTGAGAAGCGTGAAGGATTAATCATTGCGAATCGTCTTCCTAAACGAGTAAAGCTATTCATTGATAAGGAGAATGCTGTAAATGGTCAAACGAAGAGTATGAGTGGTGAGTTGAATTGAACACTAGTTGGATGGAAAGAAGCTGAAAACAAGTCTTCGTATTTCAATCAGAGTGATGCAATACTGTCAAGTCTTGATGGATTTGATACACAAGTGTATTGAAATACTGATTGATAACATGTTTGAAAAACAAGAACCAATCGGATTTAGGCACTCTTTGACCCTATTGTTATCCGGTTTTCAGATTCCCTGTCCCTTATTTTTCATTCGTTGTTTTCTTGCAAATTCGAGGTGCTTGAAAGGGTCTTTTCATTGTAATCAATATTTTCATTGACTTCAAAACGATCTAACTATTTTGTAGGAAGAATGAGCCACCAGAGGGATAATCAGACTTCAACTGATCTCGTTGTCGCCGATATGGAGAAAAATATGGCTGTAGTCGTTCGCGTATCTCTATTCTTTCATTAGGCATCTATAGGACGATCTTGACGAACCTCCTCGCACATCTAGTTTAAAGGCTCCAAATTTAGAACTGATCGGACACAAAGTGAGTTAGAGTTTTAATTATCACTATATAGGATGCAGTGTATACAGTTCGCTTTTCTCCTGACGGTCAACATCTTGCAACTGCAGGAATGGATACAAATATATTTCTATGGGACGTATATGGAGAGTGTGACAATTACGCTCTTTTAGAAGGACATAAGAATGCAGTTCTAGAAGTGTGTTGGAACTACGATGGAGGCGAGGTAATTAGTGGCGGCGCAGATAAAAATGTTATTGTGTGGGATGCTGCTGTACTGTTTTTAAATGTTCATTTTATCTTGTAGTTAGGACGGCTAAAAAGAAAATTGAAAGGTCATGCATCCTTTGTAAATGGTGTTGATGCATCAAAAAAGAATGACAATTTAATTGTTAGTTGTAGCGATGATGGAACATGCAAGGTATACTCTGTGTGTGTGGTTCATTGTAGTTGTGGGATGAACGTACGCATGAGTGTATCAAAACGCTTCCACATGCATTTCAAGTCACAGGCTGTTGTTTTAATGAAGATACGACACAAATAATCACAGGAGGTTTAGATGGAATTATTCGTGTGTATGAGATGAGCACATTCACTCCTTCGATAATACTTCCTCAATTACAGGAAATGGTTTCAGGAATTCGACTCGCCCCAGATGGAGGTTATTTGTAAGATGTTGTGAATGATCATGAGAGTAGATTGAGTAATTCCTTAGACGCCGGTTTGCGTGTATGGGATATCAACGCATATTTCGAAGGAGAGAACCGTTGTTTGAAATTGATGAGGGGTCATCGAGTAAGAATCGAGGAGGAAGCTGAGGAATAGCAAGACAATAGTGGAAATCTTCTTCGTTGCTCATGGAGTCCAGATCTGTCCATGGCATCTTGTGGGAGCAGTGATGGATTTGTATATGTGTATGATACAACCTCGTTAGGAATTAAGTTGGATAGTGAGGGGAAAATAAGGATTAGATATCGTCTTCCCGGACATAAGAGTGGTGTGAATGATGTTGATTTCCATCCAATTGAACCTATTATTTGTTCAGTCAGTAGCGACCATTCTGTTATTCTTGGTGAAATTCTTCCATAATCTGTTTACAAAGAAACATTACTCAAAAGTGCAAGCTATTTATGCAGGGTCACATCACATAAAATATCTTCATAGCTAATTGAAGAGTAATTATAACATGGAATGCTGCCTACAAATAAACCTGGAGTCAGATCATTACGACAATGTGAAAGCGAGGAACCTGAATAGGAACGCCCTATTCCCTGAATAACGGAAGAGGTCTGTTCCGAATAGTCCACGCTAACACTTCTTGTCATTTTCTTGGAGCGCCGATATTGCACAGCAACATCGGACTTGCTAAGAACAGGAATGTGAGAGGCTGAAGCTCTTCTTTGAACAGTAATAACATGAGGGCTTGAGCAAGACTTCTTGTCTTTAGAAATATCCACTGATGGAGAAGTACAAATAGTAGAATCTTTTTCATACAAATTGCAGCGTTCTGCAACTTGTGGCTGACTAGATTGTTCAGCTACCAAAGGAACACACGAAGAGAGAGACGACTGTTGTCCCTCAAGATGTAGAGCAAAATTATCACGATTATTCTGTGAGATACTACATGAAAGGGAATTCTCATTTCCTGGACATTCACAACTAAGGTTACTAGAATCCGTCTCTTCCGGATCCATTCCAGCAAATTACAGTCAACAAATTCAAACAAACAAAGAATAATGAACAAGTAGTACAAACACGCTGAATAACCGTGTTAACCACTCTCTCCATCAAGACTTTATTTGACTCTTGCAACGCTTTGAATCTCTACTCATTAGCAGCACCTGACAAAACTACCTCTACAGTCAGCGGTTCTCCCAGTCCATGAGCCATGTTATCCACAAGTCCAACCATACATAGATTCATTCCCTGCTCTTGAGCAAGGGTTGCTTCACATGCACCTGTCATTCCCACATAATCAAAGAATGTTTTATAGAGCCCAATTTCCGCCTTCGTTTCAAATCTAGGTCCAATTGTCTGGAAGTATGTGCCTCCACAAACAGGAGAAAAGCCATCCTCTTTCAGAATCTGAATAACACGATCTCGCATCTCCATATCCAATGCTACGCTAAATACTAGACAAAAAATCATACAAGGGACAAAATGGGAGGAATAATCATGAAATATATGTGGAGGTGCTCCTAAATAAGCATAGTCATCTGGAACTACAATGCTACAGAGAGGAATTGACTCTTTGAGGGATCCAACTGAATAACTATAAAATGACGACAAAAGAGAGTTTGACACAATCCAATAATTCTTTCACACCCTAATTTCTTAAAGGTCATGATCATCGCCTTGTAGTTCAGTTCCGACGGAATAGTATAAGGTTGACTTTTATCAAACAAGTGTCTCCGAATTATCACAATGGAAACGGAATGGATGACACCTTCAGAATACTCAACGTTTCCAAAATCAGATTCAAAAACCTTCGTATGAAAGTCATCGAATGCTTTGGATGACAATAAAGAACTTCCCAGGATAATGCCCAAAGTCATTTTGTGATTCTATTTTTTACTTATAGGTTCCAAGTCCCTAGTTCTGAATTCCTAACTCATTGCACCCACTTACTTCTTAATCGGAAAAAGGGCCCAATTACCGAGTTTTGGTTTCATGTGTCCTATTAATGAAGTAAATAGGGCCTATTCGTTCTGCCATTCATAATTATTCTGGAATGAGAGGTTTATTGATTGCTCTATCGATTGTTGCCTCGGTGATTGGTGAAGATGTTCAAGAAGGCTCAACCTTAATTCCTACTGAAGTACTTACGGAGGCTCCTGCTTATCATACTAAATTTGACCCTATTGGTGTGGTTGCTCTAGTCTTATTTTACGTTATCGTTATTGGAGTGGGCATTTGGGCTAGTAAGAAGCAGAAGGAAGATACTGCTGTGGAACTTGCTCTTGCAGGAAGAAATTTCAGCGGAATAATGGGTATTATCACCATGGTCGCAACATGGGTATGTGGAGGCTATCTCTACGGAACGACTCAAGGAGTTGTTACTGAGGGATCTGGTCTTGCTTGGACACAGGCTCCTTGGTGTTATTCGGTGTGCTTCTTTTTTGGAGCTCTTCTCTTCTGCAAGAAAATGAGAGAAAAGGAGTACATCACCATGTTCGATCCGTTTAGCGAGAAGTACAAGAACTGGATGGTTGCCCTGTTGTATCTTCCTGCCTGTTTGGGAGATATCTTCTGGATTGCCATGGCCCTTTCTACTTTGGGAGCATGTTTGTCTGTTCTTCTTGGCATTTCCTCGGAACTCGCCATCATCGTAAGTGCTATCTGTTCTTGTTTCCTTTCCTTCGTTGGAGGAATGTACTCTGTTGCCTATACAGATGTCGTTCAGTTGGTGATGATGTTCATTTGTCTCTACATCTGTATTCCCTTTGTGGCTACAAGCGAGTATGTGGGTGATGCTACTAAGACATCGGATATCTGGTTAGGAAGCATCAAGTTAGAAGATCTTGGTAGTTGGGCGGATTCTGCCCTTCTTATGATCTTTGGAGGTATTCCATGGCAGGTATACTTCCAGCGTGTTCTCTCCAGCCGAAGTGTGAAGGATGCGAAGATTATGTCCATGTGGTCTGGTGTGGGTGCTCTTCTCTCTGCCGTGGCTCCTGCGCTTATGGGTATTTATGCTACAACTGTGGATTGGTCTCAGTTCCCCGAGGTGGGTTCTCTGGAGGGTAAGGAGTCTTCTGCTCTCTCCTATATCATTAAGTATTTGACTCCCGATGTTATCACATATCTGGGTCTGGGTGGTATCGCTGCTGCTACTCTATCGACTGCTGATGGAGCGTATCTCGCCTCAGCTACAGTCTTCACTGTCAATGTCTATAAGCCTCTCTTCCACAAGAAGGCTAGTGAGCATGAAATCACTGTGGTGGCTCGTATCTCGATGATTGTTATCTGTGTCTTGGGTACCATTCTAGCCTTGGTGTCGAATTCGGTGTATTCTCTCTGGGTCTTAACTTCTGATTTCATTTACGTCATTCTGTTCCCCCAGCTTCTCTTGGTAGTTTATTGTAAGGATTCGATGAATACTTATGGTTCTCTGGTTGGTTTCCTTCTTGGTGCTATTCTGCGTTTTGGAGGAGGCGAGCCTGTGTTCAATATTCCTCAGTTCATTCCTTATCCTTCCTGGATGCCATTCCGTACACTGGCCATGCTTGTAGCTCTGGTGGCGGAATATGGAGTGTCGAAATTGTTCAAGCACATGATTGTGACAAAGGGAAAGAAGGGATGGGATTTCTTAGGCGATTACTCGGCGGAGCTGCCTGTGAAGGAGAAGGCTGAGGATAAACCTGTTGAGAAGACTGTCGAGAAGCCTGTGGAAACAGTTGCTGTTGCCGATCAGACGCCTGCCACTTCTTCTCAACCTGCTGGAGCTGTAACTGCTGTCGATAGTAAGCCAGTATCTTCTTAATAATCAGAATGAGATTAGTCTCTTAGATGTAAAGACTTGCATGTTTGTTTTAAACGTAACCGTGATCCAGTTTCATTTTGACTTTGGTACGTCCCTTTCCCAATAGCTTTTAGTAGTGAAAGTGTGTAGTGTATTCAAATGGAAACGTCACCAAAGCCATCTGGATCTACAGACTGTGTCCGGGTAGCTGTGCGTGGTATTCGTTCCAGTTTTCATTTTAAAAACTAGTAAGACCCTTAATTGCTCGAGAAAGGGGATGTAGCGACATTGCCGTTTTTTGTAATTGCAAGGATGGAGAGGTATTTTTGTTGGACGCAGCTATGTCTGATCTTTAGATTTCTATCGATGGAGACAGTGATAGACGTTTTACTTTCAATTATGTGTTTGATGCAACATCTTCTCAGCAAGAAATCTATGAAACGTGTGTAACGCAACTTGTAGATAGCTCTTTTGAAGGATATAATGCTACGAGTGAGGTGCTATTTCTTCCCTTTACTGTAGTTCTCGCATATGGCCAAACTGGTTCTGGAAAGACATACACAATGGGCACCTCCGGGAGAGTCTCCAATGTAGTGGATACAGGAATCATCCCGCGGTTTATTGATGATGTCTTTCGGCGAAAACATCAGATTGAAGCGGAGAATCCAGGAAGTGAAGTTGCGATTCATGTGAGCTTTTTGGAGATTTATGGAGAAACTGTCCATGATCTTCTGGAAATGGATCAGTCTGCAAACAAAGAGGTGATTATCCGTTCTGATGAAAATGGAGGGGTGAAAGTGATTGGTCAGAAACTCCAGCAAGTGACATCAGCCGAAGAGTTGTTGGAACTGCTGGACAATGGTAGTTTGTATAGAGCCACAGGAGAGACCGCAATGAATGCATTCTCGTCTCGCTCTCATGCCATATTCACTATCTATATAGATCAGGAAATTCCGAAATCAGGGTCTTCGGATGAAGATGATAATTCTCCAGATGTTCGCCAAAGCAAGTTTCATTTTGTTGATTTGGCTGGAAGTGAGCGTCTTTCTCGTACCCGAAGTGAAGGAAAACAGCAACATGAAGGAATCGATATTAACAAAGGATTATTGGTTTTAGGTAAAGTGATCCGTGCTCTTGGAGACGAAAAGATGAAGAATGGGTTGGTGGATTTGTATTCGGCATGATATATAGATTCCCTCCATATCGAGAATCGAAACTAACACGGTTATTAATGGATAGTCTCGGAGGGAATGCAAAGACCTTAATGATTGCTTGTGTGAGGTGAGTGTGTGATAGAGTTTCGTAATGGTTAGTCCAGCATCGGATTCAGTGAATGAGAGTTTAAGCTGCCTTCGATATGCCAACAGTGCAAAGAACATTGAAAATAAGCCTCATGTGAATCGAGATAGAGATGCGAATCTAATTCACCAGTTACGACAAGAGATAAAGAGATTACAAAATGAGTTACTGGCAGCCCGCGGAGAAGGGGCTTCTCTATCTGATATGACTATGCTATCCTCGCTTGCTCGGTGTGCCTTGGCTGAGAACGCAGATGTGAAGAATGAAGAAGATGAAGAACAGGAAAGAGAAATGCTGGAAGAGAGAATGAATGAGACACAGGAAATTGTCAAGCAGTTAAAGGAGGAAAATGTCAAATTGAAAGAGAATCTCGAACAGGAGAGAAAGAAGCGTTCTCAAGCTGAAGCACAGTTGGAGTATCGGATAAAGAAAGGAATTGATGGGAATGAGAGTGTGTTTGTAGCGAATGACCTGATGAGTGTATCAGATCTGAAATCGATTGATATATCCTTGATTAATATTGAATGAGGTATTTTAACGTTACTTGATTGCGGTATACAAGAGAAAGATTGAAGATCTGGAGGATACCATCAATAGAAAAAACACTCAGATCTCTGATTTGTTGAGATTGAGTGAGCAGCAAACCCAGAGAAGTATGGAAGACAAAATGGAATTGATTGAGTTGAAAAGTAAAACCGTGTTGGAGATGGAAATGGAAGTAGCTAATAGGCTGAAGGATGCTATATTGGGTGAGAAGTAAGTGATGTGAGGATAAAGAGTGTGATAAGACTTATGTGATTGATATGACTGATATGGCTTGTTACTGATATAATTGATATGACTGTGATATGACTGATATGACTGATGAGGGACTGAATGATATGAATGGATAATCCCTTGACTGACATTTTTCATTCATATACTAACCATTACAGATCGGATACTGAAAAAGAAGAAGATTCTCAACTAGAAGGACCTCTCCAATCTGTCTCTCAAACTCTAAACACGCAACAAATATTTCTTAGCAAGCAAATTGATACGTTGATGGATGGAATCAAAGAGAGAGAACACCAGCTTTTACTCATGAAGAAACAACAAGCAGAGATGGAAGCTATGTCTGGTCAATATGAAGATCAATTAAAAGAAATGACAAAAAGAATCAATGCAATTGAAGCGGTTAAGATTTATTCATTCAATCACATATAGGAGAAGCGACAGCTAAAACAGCAAATGGAAGCTTTGTTACAAAAACAGAGAATACCATCGACTTCCAATATGGAAGTTGTGAAGAAACAGCACGCAGAATTAGAAGGTAGACTCCGTCAGAAAGATGAGGAGATTCAGAAGATCAATATGCAGAAACGAAATCTTGAGTACACACTACGTGACTTACAAAGTCATGGAAGACGCATAGCTAAACTGTCGGCAGAGATTCAAGAGATGAAGATACAGAGAGAAGCTCTACAGAGATCAAAAGAACAGAACGAGAGAGAATTAAAAGCCAAAATTGATGATAAAACCAAGGAGATTCAGGCTTTACAACGTCAAACTCGACAACAAACTCGACAAATCTCTGAACTACAACATGACAATCAGAAGATCGATTCTATGTTGAGATCCCAAATGGAGAAAGCAGATCAGATGAGACGTAAAGTGAAGGAGTTACAGTTGAGTGCTGACGTTCAACGAAGAGAGCATGAGCGATACAGCAAGGAAGACCAGAAGCGAGTCCAGTGGCTGGAGAAACAGCTTTCTCTACAAGGACGAAAGGATGCTACAATTCGCCAGTTACAATCAAAATTAGATCAGAAGGAGCAGGCAATGCAGCGTCTTAAGTTAATGATGAAAGCAAGAGAAGAGAATCATTTGAAGAATACGCGAAGGCGTATACAGACTCGATCTCATGTTCTAGCTGTCACTCCGCCAGAAACAGAATCAGGTGATCAATTAGACCAGGAAGATCTAGAGGATGCTATCGCACAAGCTCAAGAAGTTTTAGCGGTGAAGACTTATTCAGTAAATGAGCTAGAACAGATTCTTCAACGAAGTCAATTCGATGAAGAGGAAGTGTTGAAACACCTCCGGAATTTAAGTATGAAGGAAGCCGGAGAGATGTTGTGTGTATTATATAAACGATTAGCTGATTATATGCGAGAAATGAAGGAGCTTCAAAAAATGGTATATTTGTGGAATGACAATAATACGTAGTTGGGTGATAAGGACGTGGCAATGAGCGAATTACAACGAAAACTTGTGGAGACACAGCGCAAACTCACTACACAGCGCAATCGATTGAATCGAATCATTACTCAAGTGAAGGAAGAATATGAAGCCAAACTCATTGAAATTCAGAAGCAAGAAAGAGTTGAATCAGACACAGGTAGGAATGATTGAATATATTGAGAATAGTGAATCCTAAGGAGAAGTTATGGCAATCTTTCACAAAGCTGAAAAAGAAGTATAGAGAAACTATGACTGATTACAAGGATATGCAGGCAAGTCGAGATAGATATCGAGATTTGTATATATCCTTGCAAACAGCTTTAAAGGAGACAGAAAAGGGGACAGAGAATGAGGTATCGGATGAACGGAGTGTAGCAGGAAGTGTAGCAGGAAGTGTAGTGGAGGGTTTAACACAGTCAGGAAGTCGTGTTGTAATCATGATTAAATCATTGTTATGTAGAATAAAAGTAATTTCGATAAGTTAGTGCATTATCTTCGAGAAAATAAGCATCATGAAAGTGAAACCACTTCTATAAATGGTTCTAATCAAGGTTGAATTGATTTGTTTCTTCTAATAAACACTTTACTCAGAATCATTCCCTTCAATCCAATTCGCAAAATTCTCCAGTTTTTCATTTTCTTCTTCTTCAGACATTTTTACTCGATAATCAGTATGACCATCCCAGAAACTAAATATCAACTCATTGTTTCGTATTCACTATGCTTTCAGTTTCCGTCCTGCAAAGAATCGCCCATCCATCTTCTTCACACACTATAAATCACTCCTATTACTGTATTTCCACATTATCTGCTGCATTTGCACTCCTGAACTTAACAACTACAATCCCATTTGGATTTGTGTCAAAAACAGTCACCTTTTCAACTATTCCAAAGGGTTCACAACCCTCCAGTACATCTGACTTCATCTCTTCTTTGAATCCCGGTTCTATATTTCAATTACTCTCACTACACCAACTTTTAGCCTCATCTAACGAAAACATATTTTCCAGCACAATAATCTTCAGACCCACTCCTCCTACCTCTTCATCTCCTTCGGCCCAACTTAAGCTCTGCTTTTGTTGCTGTAAATGCATCCATCGAAGTTTCTTTGTTTTCTCGTCTTCTTCCTCTTCGCGTTCTCTGAAATTCATAACTACAAAGAAGAGATACTTGACTTCTGGATTTTGCTTCTTTTGGAATATAGCTTCAGATACTTTAACGTTCTGTGAGTCTCTACACGATAACTGGGACAAAAGATGAGAACGTATAACGAAGTGGACAACCATCTTGCATTTGAATTGCAAGTTGAATCGACTCTTTTCGTAAAAAGCATATACTTGCATCCCCTTTCAGTTTTCCAGTCTCATCACGATACAATTTGATCTATCGTTCAGTTTCCTAATCAAAACATACCTTTGGAGTCCCATCCATATTTGTAACAATAATACCATATCGTTTAAACACATCATTCAGTAAATCTACTGTAGTATCCTCCGGAAGATTCTCCACATATCTAATTATCTCAGTAGAGGAATATAACTACATCCATGTATTCTGCTTTGCATTTCTCCACTGTCCCGCTCTTTTCTTATTTGGCTTTCTTTCTACGTACTCAGAGTGATTTTAAATAAGTTACTTCTCCTAATTTTTTCTTTCTTTTCCTTCTCAGCAGAGTCACCTGTCAAGGCTTCAAACTCGCTTTTTTCAGTTTCCTTCACCTCTGGAGGATTTGTAGATGAAGGATCGGTATTATCATTCATGAGTTATTTGATGAATGAAGTAGAATAAATTCGCTGTATCTTACAATATTCTATGGTAAACGATATACCATGTCTGATACACAATCCTCTTATAACTAAATACCTCAAAGGAGTTGCAGAAACTTGCAACCGCGATCTGCAGAAGCTATTTGTCATAAAATAAGCATTACTATCTATTCCTATTGCATGTATCAAGTTAAATGGTTTAATAACATAAAGCGGGTACAAACTGGCTCATCAGATTATTATCATTCAAATATACAACAACAGTAATTAACCTGATGATATGTTCAGTTTCCTATTATTGTAAACAAAACTCCAACTAAGGTAGTGATTACATCCATTAGTTAGCAATTAGAAACCAAGAAATGAACATAACAAAAGAGTAGTTTTCTACTGTTGCTGCACTTCTCTCTTACTGACTCTCATCAACTGTTATGCAGTAATCCATTTATCCTTCTCTCCTGAATCTTTGATCTCATTGAGTAAGTTCTACATATCAAGTAAATATCATCCATGTATATCCACTAAACTTACCAGCACTTATAGAAGTGAAGACACTGACTGTTTCACGTTGATTGAACATTCGATAACTCTTAGAGCTCCCAAAACTGGAACTAATTAATGCAGCTGGTTCTTCATTATCGAATTTAACTGAATTCAAGTATTAATCTATTACAGAACGCTTCCATGGTCAATTCTGTAGCAACAGTGTTCAGTGCAAAGAACAATATTCGTGTTTTGTTTAAACACTTTGCTTAAACATATTTTGACATCAAAATACATGAAGGATGTTCATTTGGATCAATTTCTTCAATATATGAGTGTCTGACATAGAGTTGATATGCTCGCTGATTCTTCCTGAATACAGTGAGTCTACATGCATCTAAATGGCAGTGTTTAGCAATGGTTTCTGCAGCATCAAGAAGAAGAGATCCCAATCCCCGATTTTGATATGCTTTTGAAATCTGCAGACTCATTCTAATTAATTATAGAAGGATAAAAGAATAACAAGAAGAGAACTGTCTTGTCATCGAATTCATCCAAAGCAAAACGACAATCCAAATAACCCACTACAATCTTCGTACTCCTTTCGATGATGATAACATAATGAGCAGATGGAGAGTTAATACTCTGACCTAGCAATCACGATTCACAACTATCTCAACGTTCATGAATTGGATTCCATTTCCATCCACTATTTATGATCAGATCTTTCATATTGTCTGTGAGTATTTCCAACAGAGCGTCTCCAACGATAGAACTGACGTTGTTTCCATCTTCTAAAACAAAGTCAAATTCATTTGATGCGGAAGCAAATCTAAATTCAATTCCATGAATAACAATCTTACAAACCAGCATGCACATTCTCAAACACTTTCCAGTTGATATTTGCTTGTTCAACGGTTTTTCTTTTTTCTCTTCCTTGGGAATCATCTCTTTTTGTGAGATTATGTAAATAGCTTTACAGAACAGGACCCATTTGTTTTTCATATGTAGAATCAATATATCTAGACATTTGTCACAAACAAAAGACAATCACAACACTAAATGAACAGTCTTATACAATATCTCATAACAAGTCTGCAAGTTAACGAACTAGAAACTTCAAAATTAGAGGATATATCTTCTCCACTACAACTAGGTGAAATAGGATCAATTACATAACCACATCTGTTGAGATAAAAGTTTAGAGCTCTGGGATTATGCTACATTGGATATAAATAGTATAGTTACCTTGAATACAGTCAATCGACACTTTTCGAGATGGCAAAAGACAGTCAAATCTTCAACAAAAGACATTAATACCTTTCCAAGTCCTTTACCTTGATACTGCTTTCCTATCTGAATAGAATATCTACATCAAACACCTCACTCAAAAGTACATGTAACACACCATGCTGTCATCGTCTGTATCTAAAAGGAATTTGAGTTCTAAATAACCAGCAAGTTTATTCGAAGTTCGGTCTCGTACAGTAACAAACCGTGCTGCTCGTGATCGACATTCGGCCACTTCATTTGAACCAGAAATTATCAAATACTCTCCTTCTTGGCATTCCATTTCCAGGAACATGCATTATATAGTGATTCCATGTTCTCTCGTCCCAATTCATACAACTCCTTCGCTTCATCTCCTCGAAGACCTCTCAACAGTTTCTGTGACACAGAAAATGAAGAAGAAATTGATTCAAAACTGAATCTAACCATAGGCATTACAATCCCACTGTTTCTTATATAGTTCTTCAGGAATCGTTTTTAAATCATTAGCACGTTTCAATATCATGTATCGTTTAACAATCCGCTCATTCTCCCTAATACGTTACTAATTTAAGTATTCAAGAACTCAAGATGTTTTCTCCGCTTTTCTTGACGCTCTGTCAATGTGGATATCCGCTTTGACATAATCAATGCCATTTCTTAGTTCATCTTCATTTGTTTTTTCTTCAATGACATCGATCGAGAATTCGTATGAGTTCAACTCTATTCTCCAGGTGTCAGTGTTAGAGTTTGGTACATAGTTCATAATTAGTGTCTTTCAACGTTATTCTAACATATTTAATTCTAATGAATACTTTGAAGTTTATGTTTCATGTTTAGATGTTACTGAATGCGTTACAGAATGTAGAGGAGGGGAAGGAACGGACTGTTGTGCAAATATAATCTATAGACTGAATTTCTCTTCTTCAATACTTGGATTCGTAAGGAAGGTGTTAATATGGCAAAAGGGAGTGTAACTAAGGAAACAGTTGTAGTTCTGTGCAGAATTCCTAATAGCTCTAGATGGAATATATGAAAGAGACAGCAATCAACTGGTTGACCAAAAATTCAAATCATTTGGATTCTATTGCTCCTTATGTATGTTGTTAGAGTGTAATTAATAACTTTAAGTACAAATATGCCCTGGGTCGCGGTCGAAATGGTTCATACACCTTTTTAGTATCAAAGAAGGAATTTATTCTCTGCTCGATGGAGTTTAAGGATTCTTCTGTTGTCTCGGGGACTTCAATGTACCGTGAAGGGAATACAGTCAAGGTGACACTAAAGAAGCCAATTCTATCCACATCTGTCAACACACTACTAATTTTACAAAATGAGAAACCAGTTGATTTTAATGTAATGTCTCGGAATTGGCTAGGTTTGCAGCAAGTCATTCAAACGCTCTACAATTCACGCACATTAAGTTTAGACGTGTACAAAGAAGCATTAGCACAGAAAATCACTCGCGTAGGAACTAGGTTTGTTGATTAGTATCAGATATTTGTACAAGAAGGTGTCTTAGTTCCTCGGTATTACAACGTATATCGTGTTAAACCAGAAGATGATATTTACTGGAAATGGAAGCCATTAATGATCGATTCCCATGTTTCATCACTAAGTCGTATTGTTGTGTTCATTTTCTTTATAGAATCCCTTTTAAGAACAATCTGCGATCACCTGAAGAATGAACCTAGTGCTTTTGTCTTCCTTAAACCCGTTGACCCAATTTCGGTGCCCAATTACCGCAAGATTATTGCCTTTCCTATGGATTTATCAACAATTTCCCGTCGAATCGATGCCAATTATTATTCAAATTACACTTCCTTTCATGAAGATATGTTAAGAGTTTTCTTTAATGGATGTACTTTTAATCCATGTCATGACATCTGGTATCAACAATGTGTAGTGTTAAAGTTATGTTATATGCATATTTATGAATCCATTTGTCAGAGTGGATTGTTAGATAAACTAAAGAATATGGATGTTTCCTCAAAGGAGGCAATTGTGTTGGTAGAGAAGCGAGAGAATGGATTTGTGGGATTCACAAATGCTTCTTCTACAGTTAATCATATTGTATCTCAGGATGACAAAAATCTTGAAGTTTTCTGTCAACAATATGTGAAGGAAGGACAGACGAAATCGTGTTCATTACTGAGTTATGACATTCAAGAAGTTGTGGATTCTTATTCTGCACGTAATGAAGAAGAGTTGTATTAATGACTAGAGAGTGAAGATGAAATAACACTGAAGAAAAATGAAATCGTTTACAAGATCAAGGAAGAGGGAGAGAGTGAGTGATAAGTAAGTGATTGAGATTTAGTGACCGAAGTGATGAGATTGGATCTGGTAGAAATGGGGTTATGTCCGACACGATTACTCCATGATCTGCAGGATAAAGAAGTAAATAAATGGGAGATGACTGAGAAATAGGACTTATTGAAACGTGTGAGAGGAGAAGAGATGCAAGAAATACGTCTGTTGAAACGAGGTCGATTAATCAATCCGGATCAACTAAGTCAAAGTGGAGGTGTCGCATCTGTCCAGTATGTTGAGTATTGCTTAACGTTCTGTGTTTGTTAGAATATATTAAACGCTCAGTATTGGTACTAACAAACAACAGAGAAAGACAAAAACCCTGATAATGGGGTCAATACATCAGGATGCATTGAATTAAGAATAGATCGAATGTAGTCTTCTCCCCACTTCGATACAATCTCCTACTGATTAATCCTCTTTACTACTTCCACTCGCATAAACAAAATACAACTTTGTCTCACATTAGACTGGAGTGCATATTTCCTCACATACTCACTTGTCAGTGACTCCATTCCAATGGATCGTTTCTCTGTTAAGAGAATTCGTAACTTCTCTTCTCCTACTTCTTCTTCTGCTATAACATTCACAGCACAATCAAACACCTCTTCTAATCGCTCCAGACTGGATTGTGAACTGTGAATGATGCAAAATAGCATACACTGAATAAACATGCTTCTTCTAACATAACCGATTGCACCACCTCCTGCTGAATCAAAACTATGGAGGAAAGCTGAGAGCATGGAAGAGAAGAAGAGTTCATCCTGAACCCCTATAATGAGAAGAGAATCAGAACAGTACCTAGACGTCGACATGATGAAGCAAGGAGAGAGAGAGAAGCATCACCATTGAGTAGTAATTGACCTATAATCATTAAGTAACTGACAATCGAGCTATCAGGAACTCTATATGATACTCAATGAGAATTCATACTTTTCAGTGGATTGATGTGTTTCTATTTCTGTCAATATGTAAACTAGATTATCAATACTCCCTGTCATCACTTCAACTCCTTCATCTGGAAACAACAGAAGAAGGATATGAATAGATGTAGCTAAGCGTCTCATCTCTCGTGATGATACGAGATTGAGTAATGTTTGATAGATTGAACTCAACGCTCTCTTGTAATCCTGAAGAAAGGTTTGTTTTCCCAGACACAAATATCCATCAATCAGACCCATCACAGTGGTAAATAGTTTCATATTTCGTGAATAATTGTATATGAGAATGGTAAACAAGGAATGGATCTCTGGAGAGTAGCTGATATTGGATAAATGGATTAAGTGATTCCATAACACCAACCCATCCTCCAAGAATAGATCACGAGCATCGGTTCCTGCTTCTGTCAATTCATATCGAATAATGCTAAAAAATGATGATGCATAACCAGTGATCGAATCTCCTGCTGTCTCCACTAGAGCCAGAAGCAATCGGAGTAATTGCAATTGATTCATAGAATCACTCTCCTCCAGCGATCTTCTCCATAAAGAATCAAATCCATTCAGAGTTTGAGTGAGATATGATGAAGAGTCTTTGCAATTTTTAATCAATGCCGTAAAAACAGATATCAAAAATACCTTCGATTCTTGGAGAGAACAATTCTAATATTTATTTCTGGAAATCACTTCTACTGAATAAAGAGTCACTAAGATGGATATAATTTCTGAAAAATGAACTTCTAAGTGATTGGGTTTAAAGGAAAATGTGTTTACAAGGGTCTGAATGCAATCAACAGCCTGTAATTGAATCTAGACTCACAATCATATAAAATACTCACTCCAATCAGTCCACTTTTCAAGCAAGTTAAAACAGCCTCATTCACCTCCATCAACAAATGCTCATCCATCAACGAATACCACACTCGAATCACTCTTAAACTCTCTATAACAGGCAAGTAGAGGGAAGAATCCATTAGACCATTTGCTAGACACGGTCGGAGGACATTCACCCATATGTCCGAAATCGAGAGTACTTTTGATAAGTGGGTTCGAGACCCTTCCAGCATACATAAATAACCATATATTTCTGGAATGGAAGAGGAAGTAGAATTCTGATAGAATGATGCCAAATACATTGTAACTTGTGTAGAATAGACCTCAGTGATATTTTCATACAGAGATTGAGTTGATGAGCGAATGGCTGAATTCACCTTAAATTAAGGAATCAAAAAAACAAATACCTGTGACCAATAGAATGATTCTCCATCATCAATACAGTTCTGCTGTTGTGTTGGAGTGAATGCAAACATCGATAAATGTAAACATCTTAAGAATTGCTGAATGCACTCGTTAGAATAGAATGTCTGTAAGGATGGAGTATCTGAAACATGTGACAGGAGAAAAGAAATTGCTGAAGAAACAATAGCAAGAATTGGCCAGAATCCTATTCTACAGATTAATTGAATATTAAGGGGATTTACAGCTGCTGGTCATCTACTGGAGATGAATAGAATGAGAAGAGAAGTTGATTACATAATTCGGACATTAGAACGACAAACTCTTGACTGAGAGTCCAATTGCTTTTCATCACATTCAATACAATCTTCAGACACCATTTTACACACTTTTGAAGAGAAATGCAGGAATTGAATTCACTATGTTGCAAGCAAGTTGAAGCAACAGGAAACAGATTTGTGATAATGCTAGGTATCCTTTCAATTAGAACTGGATTTCGAGACGGTAGAACTCCTCGAAGAATTACGCAGTGAAGAGTCTGTATATAAATAGGTTGTTGAAAACACTACACTAAGTGTCATACGCATTACATCAGCAAAAAGAAGGTGATTTGGGAAATGGAGAGAATTTAGATTGTGGGTGATAACTTCTGGAAGAACTGTGAGTAGATCTGGAAGCATCTGATTGAACTGAATACGAAGAGGACCGATTCGACAAGTAGAAAAGCATTTGATACAACTGGTCATGCAACAGCTACAATGAAATCATATGGATATACCCTACATTCCTTGATACATTGCCATCAAATCATCTGAGTTAATAAGCAGTTGAATCACTTGAAAGAGATCAGTCATTCGCTGAGGATACTCGATCCGAGCAATATGGGCTATAATCAGAGAAAATTGGGTGATTAATAGGGGATTATCCAAAGGAATTACAAGCTAGGAAATAGGATGTTAATATGAACTACATTTGCTGTAATTAGAGTTAATAAATGATTCTTTTCATCTTCTGAAAGGTAATTTCCCATTTGAGCCGTTTGATGTTTCCACCAACGACGCGTCACACAGTTTTTCATACATATGATTGCCAATTGGCGAATATTAATCGAATTTGCAGTATTATATACGATTTTCTACTCATTCACCAAACTCAACATATACAATACTAAGAGAAGTTCTAAATATCCGCGTCGTCCTTCCAACTCCTTTATATACTGTTCTGATAAGTAACTAGTTGAAGAAGAAGGATGGAGCATTTCCTGCAAAACAGAAAGCAGCCACTCTTCATCCGACTCACTAAAAGCACTTGAAACAGGCTGCTGCATAGATATTAACAAACAAATAAAGTCTAAACAGTATGCCCCTTATTCTTCCTCTTCCTCCTCCTCCTCGTCATCATCATCGTCATCATCTTCCACATTTTCTGCATCTTCTCCCACATCCTCTTCTGCAACTTCGCCCACATCTTCCTCAATCTCACCAACTTCATCCATATCCTCTTCACTAGCCTCAGCATTACTACACGTTATTAATATCATTCAAATCACACGATAGCCACTCAATCATCGGTTCAGCCGCTCCATGCAGTTCTTTAATGTACTTCTCAGTAAGACAACTGAATCGATGCTTTAGAGGCTCTTCCGACCACTTAAGAATCACATCCTCACTCAAGATGTCAGCATCGTACATAAACTACTCTTGAATTCTTAAATGAGTTATACTTTCAGAATTGCGGCAAAATAAGCACGAAGGGATGGAGTTTTAAAGGTAAGCAATTCTAAGGCAATCATCACTCTTTCTTCAGCAGAGGACTTGGTGATAAACTAGGCATTATTCTAACATATCTCTTTCACATCTGCAACCATCTTCTTGTACTTCTCAAGAACCGCGGGAATTGCAGAATACTCAGTTGTATTGACAAGAACAGAATACAAAGCAAGTGCCGCACGGTCGCCTACAGAGAGAGAAGAATCATTCTGCACATCCTTCACGATGTCAGCAATCCCTTCTGGAGATGTTTCCGGAGTAACCTTTTCGCATACTGTTTTAACAGCATTCACTAAATAATCAGTCAAATCACTCAATCAGACAGAAGGCAGTGGTTGAAGATTTTTTCTCCTTTTTCTCCTTCTTTTCCTTCTTTTTCTCTTTCTTTTCTTTGTGTTTGTGCTCCTTCTTTTCCTTCTTCTCCTCACCTAGCGGAGATATTGAACCATCTTCCTCAACCTTCTTGACTTTCTTAACCTTCTTCTCCTTTCCTTCCATTCCCTTTGACATCTCATTTACGATAAAGGTATCTAAACTTAGACTATAATCAAAATATTACTCATCTTGCTGTTTGCCTCAATCAGTGTCTCTGCTCCACAAGCATCGCAGTGATGATAAAGATCTTTCTTATGCTTCAGTGTTAACGATGTTTCAGGAAGCTTGCAGACAGGACAAAGTACGTATTCGTCAATAAACTGGTTTAGAATCTTGATAAGATCAGCATTGGGATGATCACCATTGACAGATGCTTTATTTTCTTTGGAATCATATTTAGATTGAGCACCAAGTTCATAACCGAAATACTACAAATCAATAATCAAAGTGAATTCCTACTTTGGGTAAATATGAGCAAGGTCTGTGAAGAGCGTCGGCCACAGCCGACGCATTGACCAAAACAGTCTTGATACCGTTACCACGTCCTTCCGTTCTAGACTGGAGTTTAGGCATCTTGTAACGATAAGCAGGATCGTCACTCTTTCCAATGTTAACAAGCGACATTCTTCTACAGCAACATTAGTTACACTTCAACAAAAACAAATCATCTCGCAACACATATTCTATCACAAGCAACTGGAATTCGAACGAAAACAACGAATTCAAATTTCAGTTGCTTAATTGAACATCAGTCTAGTCCATACCAATGTGAAGGAACCTCCAATAAGGATTTCTATCGTTATTAGAAGGGTGAGAAAAGAACCGCGGTTATTCTATGTTAGTCACAAACAGTGAACGCAACGAATATGAACAGATAAAGCATACCCAAACGGTAATAAAGTTAACACGCGCATCCATTCTTCTCCTTCTTGATGTCAGAGAGATCTACAGGAGTACCTTCAACTCACTTCTATCCACATCACGTACCTTTAATCTCCTTCTCATCTTTCTTCGACTTATTTAAAATCAATTTAGCAAGAGCTCGGAATGCCTCTACTACGTTTGTTCCATCAACAGCACTTGTAACGAAGAACAGGTAATTCA
Source organism: Blastocystis sp. subtype 8 (assembly GCA_027406425.1). Classification (NCBI taxonomy): domain Eukaryota; class Bigyra; order Opalinata; family Blastocystidae; genus Blastocystis; species Blastocystis sp. subtype 8. The sequence continues at coordinate 47,740 of JANPWN010000079.1, forward strand.
GTGAAGATGCACATTCCCGGATCTCCTCATCTGAAACAGTTCGCTTCTCTTGAAGATCTCCGTGAGTACCAATAAGAATACAGCAAACATCTTCGGCGCCGCTCTGTTTATGATGTCAACAATACTAAAATACTTCTTCTATTTGATGAATCCAAGTCGATACGTTATTGAAGGAGTCACGCGTAGTGATGTCAAAAACAAGCAGAACTCCCTGAAAATAAGAAATGAAAGTGATTAATACAGACACATCACGCAAATAGGATTTGGTTACCGCACGGAAACGTTCTTGGCCTGCTGTATCCCAGATCTATCTATGGGCACCCGAAAGAGCCGACCTACTTCCAATTTACAAAGCTTATCGTCAATGGTTTCTACCTTAGTGCGATAATCGATCCCCTATATGCATAATCCTTTCATTACTCAAGGCCCTACGATTGTTGTATAAAACTCAGATGAAAAGGTTCCTTCAACATATCTGTTCAAGAGACATGTTTTTCCAACAGCTAAAGATTAGAACTTGTTGTAAATAGAAAGATACACGAATCACCAATAAGAGCTATCTTCATCATTGCATCACAGGGAACTTCATCTCCCTCTGCAGTATTCATATGTGTGCTGGACATTTTATTCAAGTCAAAACTATAGACACACTGATTGAGAAAATGATATGATTTCACCTCTCGAAACAGAGAGACAACGAAATGCGGAAAAAAACCGCGGGAGGACAGTGGATTTTTCAACCGAATTTGGGAATCCACAAAATCGATAATCCTCAAGAATCATGGCTTCTAGGAATGTTTTGCTGGCATCGGCAGGATACGATACAACAATTCGCTTCTGGGATATCTCTGGAGGACATACGAAGAGAACTCTGAAGTATGAGGATAATCCAGAGATGAAAGTCAAAATGGTTATTGGTATCCTGCAGAACTTATTCATAGCCAGTGAATTCCATATCATTTTCTCCAGATGGCGCCTTTCTAGCTGCCTGTTCCGTGAAATCATTTAAATTATATGAAACAGAATCGGAAAGGCAAAGTCCAAAAGTTTGCTAATGGAATGTGATTGAATTGTGTAGTTTTCGAATCCTGAAGCACATAAAGCATCTGTGAATAAAATTGGATTTAATAGGGAAGGTAAATGGATATATACTGCAGGGGACGATCGTTATTGCAAACTGTGGGACATTCGTACAAATGTGTGTACTAACAGTGTGGAATCTCGTGGGGGGATAAACGGTTGTATGCTGCATCCTAATCAAGTGGGTTATGACTATGAGAATAACAACTAGAAGGAGATCGTGATGGCTGATGAATGTGGTTATGTCCGTATATGGGACATTGTTGCTGGAAAGTTTCGTGCAGAAATGGTATAGATGAATTGCACACATCATACTTAGTGTCCTGATGACAATGTTCCTCTTCACTCCATGACAATTAGTCAAGATGGAGAAATGGTGTGATTGGTGGTGAAATGTAACATGTAGCTAGTTGCCTGTAGTAAGAAAGGAAATGTGTATATATGGAAATATTCTGAGTACATTTATTATAAGCGTGTGATTTAGTTCATATGTTCAGCCACGATTCATGTTTCACGCTCATGATGATTACATCTTAGCTTGTGCAATGTCTCCTAATAATAAGTAGTAGTAAGATCAGTATTTGAATTTCAGAATATTGGCAACAGCATCTGCAGATCGGAGTATTAAGTTATGGGAATCAGAATCCTTAGATCCAATTTCTAAATTGATTGGACATGAAGTGAGATAAGAGTGGTTGACTAATGTTCAGAAGTATGTTTGGGACTGCTGTTTCTCGTGTGATAGTAAGAATCTGGTTTCATGTAACTATATCATTGATTCATTAGCTAGGTTCTTCGGACAATACCTGTCGGTTGTGGGATATTAAATCGGGTCGGATTGTTCGACATTATACCGGTCATGAGAAGGTTGTTGCATGTGTAGCCTTGTATGAACGAATTTAGTGCCTTTGTTGTAAAAGAGTGTAGAGGAGCAACAAACAATACTAGTCATAATAGAAGAACATATCATCATCACTTTCCTCCATTTCCAACACAGATTCCTTCTTCTCCGTCTTCCTCAATGCTTCTTCTTTTGACTTCACAAGGTCATGCAGGGATACAACTGTACGGACCAATGAACTCAAATACAACAACTACATTCATCACTCTCCCATATTCTTACCATGTAAATATCATTTGTTTTAGTTGTCATTGCCTCTTGAATTGAGTCCAACTACCCTTTATTCATTCCATTTACATATATACATGAAGATTCGGAAGGACGTTTACGATACATTGTAATTCATTCATAATTTCTGCATTGGGAGGATTCGTAGGAGAACATGAATCAATATAATCAATACACGTTTTCAGTCGATCTTCGATTCCTCGCAAAGATACTACTTTATCATTGATCTAGTGATGATCCAACTTCAAATAGACAACTTGGTTGTAAATCGACACTACAGAAGAATCACGAATGCCGCGAAGCACATGCTCCACTCCAGCTTCTTCGATTGGAAGGCCTTCGATCTTTACGTTTAGCTGTTTGAACATGCGTTCTCCTTCGCGACCACTCTACAATCAGATGAAGTCCATACTGATACTCTATCAATAATCTCCTCTGTCATGTAGGCCTTTGCGGGAACATCACCGATTTGATTGTGGATATCAAGTGTGACATATACTGGATTGGGACAGTATTTACGGAACATTTCGTCGATTTCGAGATCGATAGCATTTAACTTGTTACTTGAACTATAGTATCCCACAATTTTCTCGCGAACTAGACAATGAGGAAAGAAAACAGCAAGGGACTATTAATACGTCTTTGCATCCTCTCTATCTTCTCAAGATAGTCCGTATCCAAGAACCACACATTTGTAGTCTTATTCTCTTCGAAGGGAACTGGAAATGAAACCGAAACAGAGTATCTCACTTGCAAAGGAAGTCGCACAGTCTACAGTACCATTTTGGTACGATCCTAAGAGAACACCCATTACTCGTCCTCTTGACATCTTTGACATTCTCCTCACATGGTCAGTGATTCCGAGAAGAACAATAGGGTGGACAATGACAGTATGAATTTCAGACATTGAAAAGCTTTCCTTTGAAAGAACAAAAGAGTGACAAAAATGAAGGGTATTTTGTAAGAGTGGTGATTCTTCAACAAACAGAAAAAGATAGTTCTGGCAGAGTCATACGCACCGAATAGAGTGAGTTCAGAGACTGATTATTCGTACTCATTGTATTTCTTACTAGAACCCTTCACCTTATCAACTGGATACTTCTTGGCATTCAATTTCATCTTTCGAAGCGCTGCTTGAGGAAGATCAATGTCGCAGCGATCTAAAAATGACTACAGAAGTATAAACTACTACCGGCTAATCGCACAAGATAAATTAAAACATCACTAAGTTCTTCTCCAAGATGAACCTTCTCATCCTCCGTTAATTCAGGGACACCAGGTTGCACTTCCCCTTTCCACTGCAGAATCTCACATACTTCACCCACTTCACCTATCTACTGGTGATCAATAGATTGATAGTATTACCATCGCGAGAAGCAGATTACGTGGAATATGAAACTAAAACATTAACATTGCTAAAATATATACTTGATCCCAATCACGCTCCTTTGCAAACAATTCGATTTTTTCCCTGATGTCTTCTAGTGTAACCGTTTTATCGAATCGAGTTTCTCGATGATCTTCTGCCATTTTGTACTGTGAACAAACACATTAAAAATCATCTAAAAACTAGAAAATTACATTCTAAAGATTAGTAAAATTCCAACTCAAATACCTCATTAGCAAAAACAGATAAATCTGGAATCGACTGAAGAATGGTATTCACTCGCTCGTCTTGCTCTGAATCAGTATTAGACGAAGAAGCTGTATCCTCTGGCACAGGTACAGGTGAAGAAAAATCAAAGAAGGTGAAAGCCTCATCATTCACAGTAGCAGGTTGAGTCTGACTGGATTGCTCATGCTTATCCCATGAGGTTAACGTAAGAATAGTATTCCAGTCATCTTCATTTGATACTTTATCACTCTTACTTGGCTCGATCCTTACGTTTTGATTCTCACTGAACTGGTGTTTCAGATTTCCTCTCCCCCTTGGTTGCCTCCTACGTCGTGATGGTCGTAGTTGTGGTAGCAGAAGAGAAGGATTAGTAGTATTAGGGAGTGGTATCTCTTTCTTTGAGTGAAGTGTGGATGGATCCTTGTTTGTTATTATTGGGAGTGTGTCTGCTTTAGGTTTAGATGGAGTTATATCCCAATCATTATCAGATTGTTCTTTCACTTGAGTCTTCTCAGTTGTAGTCACAGCAGGAGTTATATCCCAATCATCATCCGATTGTGCTTTCACTTGAGTCTTCTCAGATGAAGTCACAGGAGAAGTCATATCCCAATCATCATCTGATTGTGATTCCATTTTATTCTTCTCAGATGAAGTCACAGCAGGAGTTATATCCCAATCATCATCTGATTGTGATTCCACTTGAGTCTTCTCAGATGCAACCATAGCAGGAGTTACATCCCAATCATCATCTGATTGTGATTCCATTGTACTCTTTTTTGCTTTTACAATAGGAGCCTCATTCCAATCATCTTCAGATTGTTCTTTCACTTTATTCTTCTCAGTTGTAGTCACAGCAGGAGTTACATCCCAATCGTCATCTGACTGTACATTCACAGGATTCTTTTCTGATACTTTCACATTAGGAGCTCCATTCCCATTATCAACTGGCCGTCTTTTTGTCCTACCTTTTCGAGTAACCCTTACAGCAGGAATCTTCTCCCAGTCGTGATCCGAGTGAACTACAACTGATTTCCTCTTTGGAATTCTTATAGTAGAAGTTACATTCCAATCATCATCCGATTGGATTTCTACCTTGTTCTTCTCTGATATGTTTTCATCAGAAGCCTTGTCCCAATCATCATCTAACTGGACTTTCACAGTATTTTTCTCAGATATACTCACAGCTGGAGTGATGTCCCAATCATCATCTGAATGTGTTTCTGTCTTATTTGTCTTTGATACGTTCACAACAGGAGTCACATTCTTATTGCCTGGCTGCTCTTTAATCTTGTTCTTCTCTGATGATTTCACAGCAGGAATCACATCCCAATCTTCATCCGATTCCTCCACTTCTTTTGATACACTTATTTTCTTCTCAATGTCATGTTTGCTATCTGTAGCACTTGCAGCAGGAGTTACATCCCAATCTTCCTCATCCTTAACAATAACAGGTTTTTCTTGAGGAGTTGATACACCAAAGGGAGTATTCTTATTTAACAATGCCTGTTGCTCTGCACTCACAGTCAACGCTTCAGCCTCCATTTTCCTCATCAATATAGCATTCATTGTCGCAATCTCCTCTAGATACTCTAGAGCTGGATCTATGTTCACAACAACAGAAATCTAATACTCTTTTTCTCATCTTTTTTATCCTCCGTTACCGACTCTTGGTTTAACTCGCTAAATACGGGATTTCGGAGCAAGATTAATGCATGATCCATCAAATTGGAATGAACCTTATCCAATACAGTTGAAACTACACTAATCTGTCACATTGTACACTTTTAACTCACTCTGAATAATGAATACAGAAATCGGAAAGCGATGGATACTCCATCTTGATTATATTAGAAGAACCTGGCCATTCAAAACAAGAAGGAAAGAACTGTTCTGCTGACCATTTGAGATATTGAATCTCCTTATTAACTATATCTATGACCGACTCTTCATTCATCTCAGACGATTTCGGCCTATTCATCTTCTTTTGAGAGAATAGGGACAATGAAAACCTTGTCTAAAGAGTCCTGAGACTTGCATCAATAGCTCACTTGGGTGTACATTCATTTAATACAAGGAAGTATCCGAGGTTCGATGTTCGTCAGTGTCTTTCTTCTTTTAACTGCAAATTGACTAGGATCTTTTTTTCTATGTATACAATTTGATTGTAAAAATAGTGATGCACATTCAAGGTTTTTAATATGATCTCTATTCTTGCTTCCTTTTCTTTTTGAATTGCATTATATTTTTCCGGTCATTTCAAAAGCATACAATCCAATTGACATGTATATAATCATCGATCTTTCTTCACCAGATAATTCGAAAGAACTACTGCACTCCAAATACTATCTGTTCTGCTAATTCTACGTGCTTTATTCGAGACGATTAATTGTGTTTCTGATATGGGACCTTATTGTCCCAATAAATGGACCCTATTTATATTATCGAAGGTTCTAAACATGGAACTAATTATCACTATTTATTTGGATCTTTTGTAAGTAATATGGCCGGTGTCTTTAAGCCGTACGTTTTACATAGTGGGATTGATTCTATAGCTTTGAAATTGATATGACGATGTACAAGGAAATCCGCTCCAATGTCATTGACAGATTGGAGAAGGAGGCTGGTAAGAAGCACGGAGTCTGCATTCTGGAAGGTGGAAAGCAAACTACTCGTTATGAGGCTGGTCTGTATTTCAAGGGATTGCTTATTTGTAGATACAGATGTTCTCTTCCGTCAGGATAGCAAATTCCATTACCTCTTCGGAGTAAAGGAGCCCGATTTCTATGGTGCCATTGAGACCGATACTAAGAAGGCTATTCTGTTCATTCCTCATCTTCCTGAGTCCTTCGCCGTCTGGATGGGCCCTATTCATACTACTGAGTACTACAAGGATCTGTACATGGTTGATGAGGTTCTTTACACCGACGATATCAATGCTTACTTAGAGAAGTTCGCTCCTGAAGTCGTCTATGTCACCTATGGTCAGAACTCCGATAGTGGAAACTTCGCGCAGCCTGCATCATTCGAGGGACTGGAGAAGTACAATGTTGATAAGAAGTACCTCTTCGAGGCCATCACGGAGTGCCGTGTGTTCAAGACTCCTAAGGAAATGGAGATTTACCGCTATTGTGGACGTATTGGTTCTCAGGCTCATCTCGATAACATGCGTGCTATTGAACCCGAGATCTATGAGTCTCAAGTTGAGTCTGTGTTCATTCACTCTAACTACTTCAAGGGAGGCTGCCGTCAGCTTTCTTTCATTCCTATTTGCGCTTCTGGTCGCAACAGCAGCATCCTCCACTACGGACATGCTGGTGCTCCTAATGATCGTCAGATGCATGATGGAGAGTGGCTTCTGATGGATATGGGATCAGAGTACAAGTGTTATGCTTGCGATATCACCACTGTGTGTCCTGTGAATGGAAAGTTCTCTCCTAAGCAGAGATTCATTTATGAGACTGTGTTGGATATGAACCGTACTTGCCAGAAGGCCATAAAGCCTGGTGTTAATTGGGTCGATATGCACACTCTCTCGAACCGTGTTATGATTCAGCACTTCCTGAAGGAGGGTCTGTTCCAGGGAGATGAGGAGGAGATTCTCAAGTCCAATGTAGCTGGATACTTCATGCCTCATGGTTTGGGTCATTTCATGGGTATTGATGTCCATGATGTTGGTGGCTACACTGAGGGTATGGTGCGTGACACCCGTATGGGCTACAAATCTCTCCGTACTAAGCGTGATCTGGCCGAGGGCATGCTGATTACTGTGGAGCCTGGTGTGTACTTCGTGGATTGTTGCATGGATATGATTAAGAAGGACGAGAATATGAACAAATTTGTGAACTGGGAGAAGGTAATGGAGTATTATCCTATTGGTGGATGCAGAATTGAGTGTGATGTGTACATTACCAAGGATGGATGTGAAGATATCACTCCTGCTCCTCGTACTGTGGAGGATATTGAAAAGGCCTATTCTGGAGAAATTACCAGTGTTGACCAGGTGAAGAGCTTCTTGTGATCTGTTTGTTACAAGTAAACGTTAGTGCATAAACAAATGGCTATTATGATTCTTTAACGCAAAGTAGTATTGGAATAGAAGTGTAATTGACAAAAACTGCATGGTTCTATCGTTTCTGTCCTCACCTACAAATCAGCCTGCAATACCTTAGCTCTGGTCCCATTCAACAATTTCCTCAGAATCTGAACTGTCCAGGCTACCAATAATCATAAGAAAGATTAAGGTCCTAATAGCGGTAACACATTAGAACGATCAAGATATTCCTATGAATTAGAATGAATCTTTGAGAGATTTAGTTCATACTTGATCAAAGGAAACAAAAACTTTTACAAACACACTCAAAACACAAAGTTGGCATCATCATTCTCTTCTTCTTCTTCAAAGATGTCTC
>JANPWN010000082.1:0-26267 GCA_027406425.1 Blastocystis sp. subtype 8
ATCTGAGTGGCCTTTGACTGCTGACCTCCTGTATTTGCGTACATCTCAGTATCCAACACCAGGATGTTGATATCCTCTCCCTGAGCCAACACATGGTCCACACCTCCATAACCAATATCATAGGCCCATCCATCTCCTCCTACAACCCACTGAGTCAGCTTCGGCATCACATCAATCACCTCCTCCAACAATTCCAGCTCCTTGTGGTTCTTCTTCTCAGTAGCCAACAGACTCACACAGTTGTCATAGCAAGCCTCACACTTATCAGCATCACGAGGATTCTCCAACCAGGTCTGCAGAGCAGCGCACAGCTCCTTGCTCTTAGGAATGCTGTCATCCTTCAGAATACGCTGGACACGAGTCGCCAGATTACGACGCTTGATCAAAGTGGATGTCATCATACCGAAACCAAACTCAGCATTATCCTCGAACAGAGAACTACCCCAAGCAGGTCCCTGACCACGAGCATTGATCGTGTAAGGATTAGAAGCAAAGGTGCCTCCCCACACACGCGAACATCCCATAGCATTCGCTACCATCAGACGCTTGCCGAACAACTGAGTCAGAATACGCACTGACTGAGTTTCTCCACAACCAGCACAAGCTCCAGGGAACTCCAACATCGGCTCCTGGAAAGCACATCCCTTCACTGTCGTCTTGTCCACCAGATCACCCTTGTTGGTCAGTGTCATGGCGAAGTCCCAGTTCTTTCTCTCTCGCTCCGACACCTCACGGAAATTGGTCATTGTAAGAGCATTAGTAGGACAGTTCACAGAACACACCTCGCATGAAGTACAATCCATAGGAGACACCTGAATACGGAAGTTCAGACCCTTCAACTCGTCTCCCACAGCAGGCAGAGTCTTGAATGTTTCAGGAGCACGCTTCATCTCCTCAGCATCCAGCAAGAAAGGACGGAGACACACATGAGTACACAGTGTTGCACACAGATTACACTGAGTACACTTCTCAGGATCCCACACAGGCACCACAGTGGCGATACCTCTCTTCTCATACTTGCTAGTGCCCGCAGGCTGCACTCCACCCACCACGAACTTGGATACAGGCAGTGTGTCTCCCTCACTGTACAGAGCAGGATACAGAGTCTTCAGGAACTCAGGAGTGCCTTCAGGCCACACACGAGGAGCATCCTCGCCCAAAGTTGCCCAGGAAGCAGGGACCTCGATCTTGTGGAGATTAGCAAGCGACTGCTTCAATGCATTCAGATTCATCTCTACCACTTCCTTACCCTTCGAACCGAAACGAGCACTCACGTCAGCCTCCAACAACTTGGGAGCACGTCCACCAGGAATGATGGGACACAGAGTGAAGAATACATTCTGCATAATCATGTTGATACGCTGCTTCAGACCCACCTTCTGAGCCACCTCTGTAGCATCGATGTTGTAGAACTGAATCTTCTTCGTCGCCAGATCACGCTTCAGGTGGTTAGGCAGATTCTTCTCTAACTCTTCAATCGTATTCCAGGGCGAGTTCAGCACAAAGATACCTCCCTCCTTCAACTGATTGATCATATGGAACTTGCGAGCATAAGTGCTGTTGTGACAAGCCACGTAATCAGCTTGCTGCACCAGATACTCCGACTGGATTGGATCCTTACCCACACGCACATGTGACACAGTCAGACCTCCCGACTTATGAGCATCGTATACAGAATAGGCTTGAGCATTGAAATCAGTGTTCTTCACAATCAGCTTCACAGCATCGTGAGTCGAACCCACAGTACCATCAGAACCATATCCCCAGAAGATACACTGCTTCACATCTTCAGGAAGAGTGGGGAGAGGAGCACCATACTCCAGAGAGGAGTTACACACATCATCCTTCACACCAATGACGAAACGGTTCTTGGGCTCAGGCTTCTTCAGATTATCGAAACAAGCCTTCACCATAGCAGGAGTGAAGTCCTTGCCTCCCAGACCCATCTGTCCACCAACGATGGTGGCCTCACGCTTCAACTGGTTCATGGTAGCAACCACATCCAGATAGAGAGGTTCACCAGGAGCTCCATCCTCTCTGCAGCGATCCAACACACAAATGCTCTTGCAAGTCTTGGGGATGGCAGCATCCAAATGCTTCTGGCTGAAGGGACGGAACAGATGAACTTTCACCACTCCCACCTTCTCTCCTTGCTTATTCAGATACTTCACTGTCTCCTCCACTGTAGTACCAGCGCCCATCACCACAATCACACGCTCGGCATCGGGAGCTCCTGCGTAATCGAAAAGATGGTACTGACGACCCGTGATGCTTGCCACCTTGTCCATAGCGGCCTGGACCTTGTCGGGACATGCATCGTAGAAAGGCTGAGCCACAATACAGTTCTGCATGTAGATATCCTGCGACTGAGCAATACCACGCTGATAGGGATGATTAGGGTTCAGAGCACGCTTGCGGAAATCATTGGCAGCCTCATAGGGATAGATCTTTGCAACTTCCTCACAAGGAATGCGGTTGATGGAATTCACTTCATGGGACACTCTCCACCCATCGAAGAAGTGAAGGAAAGGAATGCTCGTAGTAATAGCCGACAGATGAGCAACTAGAGCAAGATCGTGAGCTTCCTGAACACAGTGAGAAGACATAATGGCCCAACCAGTTTGACGGGTTGCCATCACATCCGAGTGCTCACACAACAGAGAAAGAGCCTGCTTAGACACCACACGAGAAGCAACGTGAATAACAGCAGGAAGAAGACCTCCAGCAATACGGTACATGTTAGGAATCATCAGCATCATACCCTGAGAGGATGTGAACGTGGTTCCGAGCAGACCTCCGACCAAAGCACCATGCAGAGCTCCAGCAGCACCTCCTTCAGACTACAATCAATATCAATGTACAAACCAAACCTGCATTTCGCAGACCTTCAGAGTATTTCCGAAAATGTTCTTTCTTCCCTTGACGGCCCAGGCATCAGCATGCTCTCCCATAGGAGAAGAAGGACTGATAGGGTACAGAAGAGCTGCATCACTCACATTATAGGCAGAGTCAGCAGCAGCTTCATTACCGTCGATAGCGGCACGTACAGACTTGTACTCGGAAAAGAAACGAGTACAGAGAGACTTGGTCATGGTCACGTTCAGAGAACGAGAAGCGATGGCCGACGATCTAAGCGATTGCTTAAGAGCGTTAGCGAACATAGTGTTCTGAGAAAGACTTGAGCAAAGAAATAATAGCTGTGAACCACACACACAGAGTTTCCACGTTTGGATCAACAATTTTGTGCATCCAATTCATTACCGAGTTAGAATTGGTTCCACGGTTTTCGAAACCGCCACTGTTTCCCCAGTGGTTATTATCTCTTGATTAGGAATTGATTTCCCCACTTAGAATCACTGGACGTTTGCACCATTTCGGCAGTTGCAGAAGTCATTGGAATATTCTTAGACGGTTTGGAGGGGTTAGAATGATTTCTATTGTGTGTGTAGCTCGATTTATGTTTTGTTCGAATTTGAGAGAAATGAAAATGTTGTATTTTGTCTTGACATTCTACCCATCTTTGTGCATTTATGAGATGTTAAATTTGTTATCCTTATTCCTTACTGTACATTTTGAGACATCGAGCCTTACAACAAACAAATTGGAGGTATCATCTCAAAATAATGGTTTCCATTCATTAGAAAGTAAAAGAGAATAAACTGATGGGTGGTCTCAAATTAGATCAAGCAAAGTCACAAAACGGCTTTAACTCTTTTAACGACACATTACTCACGTAATTCTCTTGAGGAGAGCTCCCACTACCAATTCTTTTCACTAGATCGTGATCTTCCAGTTCTTTAAGGATTAGTTGAAGAGACTTTTCGCTACTGACAAGCATCTCGCAAAGACACAATTCATAGAAGTTAGAAAAGGTAACTCCCTCACGGTCGCCATGAGTTTCCTTAGACAATAGCTGTAATATCTTTAGATGATTGCTGGTGAGTGAGCTGAGAACATAAGCCACACCTGAAGCTGATTTACCACTATTCCTTAATTCCAAGAATTATAGAAAACCTATATGCTTGAGAGACTTGACCCATAAACATCTTTTCATAGAAATAGGGTTCGAATGTTGTTGCATCGACAAACACAAAGTTGAAACTTGCTAGTGATCCTGAAGAAAACAAGAGATTTCCTCGAATATGGTCAATGGAAGCAAGTACATGAATCATTGGAAGGGAAGCAATCTGACTGTTTGTCACTCTTAAGAGCAGGATCCTACCTTAGGTATTCTATAACACGGGAAGACCGTATATTTGGTCCATCAATACTGTGAATCAAGATAAAGACATGAGATGTTAGAAGAGAACACCGTTGTAACACTTCCGACATCTATATGTCTGAATAAACTATTAAAGCCAACCACTATATCCTGACGTACGCCTTCACGGTTTAGAGCCAACAATTTATCACAAAGAAGTGTAGTAAACTCGGTTAATGAAAAGGAAGGATTAAATCCATTCACAATCATACAATTCTCCCCAGCCAACGCTTTCTTCTGAAATTCCTGAAGTATATGATACTTTGATCCGAGACCTGTCAACATTAGATTAAACCCTGATAAAAGCTATTCATGATACAATCAGTCTCATGTCCTACCATAGATTTCCATCGATTAAAACTATCTAAAAGGAGATAGCGCTGTACTTTCCCTCGTTCAACATGTTTGGGAGGAACCATTAGTAACTGCTGAATGCATTCCTTCAAGTCAATTATCTGTTATTTTAATACTTCAAATTCCATTGGACGACCCTTCAGGATCTCCTCTTCTGTTACATTCTTCTTTCTAGTCGCCTTCACTCGTTTTGTTTCATAAAAACTCACTCCTTCATTATCTTCCTCTTCCTCTTCCTCTTCACTAATTCCATGTTGCTCTTCACGATGTACAACTAATGACTGGATATAATCAGAATCAAGAGTCACTGTTCGTTTTCTCTACATATAATTAACATAATTCAACTTAACAGAACGCGTTTCTTTCACAACAACATCACCATTTGCAATGCGCTGCTTTGTACAATCAGGACAATACCATTCATCTTTTGGAATTTCTGTCTATCATAAATCAAAATCAAAGTAACTTGATAGTGGGGGACTGAGACAGAAAGTATGATAACCCTTATCGCAACGATCACACAGAAGTAAACTATCTTCATTATCTGTACGTTTGCAGATTTCACAGTAACTGCTGGTATATGTTGATTCACCATGTTTTGGACACAAGATAATAGTACGATCTTTATCTTCATCCCAGCCAAATACACAATGATTAAGACGACCACAGAGAACATGAAAACAACAACCACAGTTCCTCTGATTACAAAACACTACACCACCATTCCGTGTTTTGCAAAATGAGCATATACGTCTAAAACATCCAGAATTGGCTTTGTTTGTATAGGTTTCATTATCTTCATTCATGTATACTCCAGGCATATATGTAATACACGAAATATGGCTCCACTACAATAAATAATACTCAGAACGATTACCTTGTTACCATTTCGTTTCATTGAACGAAGGGAACGGATTGGGCAGAACTCACAACTACCATTTAAGGAGAATTAAACTGCTACGGTGGTGGTTCTTTGAAACCTGCTTTACACAAATCACACACAAATGTCTTTCCAGAACCTTCATGCAGCACGCACGCCTTATGTACCTATGAATGAGATAATCGATCTGATAGTTTACCTTCATTCCACAACTCCGACACGTAATTGGATAGTCTCCTTCCACAGAAACCGATAGCAGATCACTACAAATCTCGCACACCTGTTTTCCAGTTTCAGGATCTATCCTTAATCTGCAAGTGATTACAGAACTAAATGAATACTTTTCCTCCTTTTCCTTTGTATAGATACTCTTCCTTGATGAAGATGTCCTCTTTTGTACCATTATTGTAATGAGTGATGCTACCATCCCTCTATGTATATATTCAAGTCATCCAACAGTCCTTGTTAAACTTCGCTATAGCCAAAAAATCGATCCAAATATCTTCTCTCAAGAGTTCTTCTGTAGTTTGTTAGATGGTCTTCAGCTTTCGAACATATATCTAGTCAAACATGTAGGCTGTGATCTCATTGTTTATAGTCAGGGCACTGTCATCATCGAGTGCTTAACTCAGGAAACTGCGATAAGACTCTACTCATTATGTAAAGAACACCGTCTTTTGATCAATGGCTGTTATGAGCTGCATCCTTCCTATGTTCGGAAGCCAGAAATGAGTGTCTCCAAGAACTATCCTGATGTTGTAGCGATAAGCGGTGTTGTCTTGAAATGAGGAATTCATTTGTAGGTCTAACTCTGTTGTCTTTTAATTCAAGTCACCATATTTCTTTATTGAATTCTTTTATTCATGGCTGTGGTGTTTACGGCAAGAATAACGATGTATGTGTTTACTGTTGTTTTCACTTGAGGATTATCTCTTTATGAATCCAACTTCAAGAATCTATCTTCGTCAACGATTTACTGTGAAACCCCTAACGGAGAATCAAATCACTATGATTAACCATTTTCTGGATGAAGTTGGTGAAAGTAGTTTTAGATTCAATTGTGTTCTGGTCAAGCGGTTTGTTGGAAAGGATTCGATTCCCATTCTTCTTGACCATTCTCAGTTCGATTCCTATATTGCTATCGTATTTGGAGACTCGTCAACAACAATTGAATTCTTCAACAACTATAGTTGTAATCTCATTCCTCACAAGGATGGTCAGGCTCTTAAAGTTACTAATCCTCTTCGATACAGTTCGTTCTTACATGTTAGAAGTGAATCAAAGAAACTGAGCTCACTTCTCCTCATAACGATGTTTACAGCTGGCAATCGTCCTTGTTCTTGTTGTGGGCCTTATTGTATGGATTATGTTAAATCCCATCCTAATGAAAATGACTCCGTACAAGAAGAGAATGTGAATCGAGTTTATAAGTACCTATCTTCCTATTTCAAAGAATCAACAACTAAATATTTCAAACCAGTGAATTCATTTATCTCTTCCTTTTCAAATGGGATTCTTCTTGATACAGGTTGTGGTGACTGTAAATACATTTATTGGAATGAGCAGAATTCAACTCCCTCCAAAAGAACAATTATGGTTGGTCAAGACAACAACAGAGAGATGTTATTGATTGACAAGTATAAACAAAACAATCAATGGAATCTCGTTCAGAATGATATCTGTCATTTATCTTTCAAGTTTGGCAAACTTTTCTTTTATTAGCTTTAGAGAGAAAGTATTTGATGGTGTATTGAGTGTATCTGTAATCCAGCATCTCCCCAACAAACACAAACAGTTACAAGCCTTACGTGAATTGATTCGTGTTTGCAAGAAAGGAGGCCGTATTTTACTTTATGTTTGGTCTTTTGAGAAAGAAGGAATGAAACCTCGATTTGAGGATCGATCACAGTACTATCTCCTTACATGGAAGTTACCGTTATCATCCATTCAGGGTGGGAGAGAATCAGTAGAGAGGGATGGACTCCGTGTTGATGAAGTGGAGAATACAGTAGAAGTGAAACGGTTCTTTTATCTCTTTATCCATGGCGAATTGGAATGGTTATTGTCCTATTGTTCAGGTATTCGGATTGTGAATCGATTCTTTGATGGCACGAATTGGTGTGTTGAGTTGCTAGTTCTTGAGTCATCTGTTTCTTAAATGATAAGCAGTCTTTGATAGTAATCTTTCAACAAACAGATGACCTGCCCAACAAATTGACTCTCACTAAAGGACCAATTAATGAGTATATCCCTTTTGCACATACTTAGCAAATGTCTGCGCAACGATCAGAGGGAATACAAGAGTTGCTTCAGCATACACCTTCACAGGATGTGCATTGATTCGAATCTTTCCCCATGAAATAGCTTCTTCAGGTCTTGCACCTGCATCACTTCCATCGAATTCTTGTGCAGTATTAATGTACACAGAGAAATCAGCTCCATTACGCATCAAATTCGCATTACACACATGATGCTTCACTACACCTCCTCCAATAATAATCTGTCCTGATTTTGGAGCATGCTTTGCAATAGAATTGATAGCAATAATATCCTGAACCAAGTCAATCACCAAACCAGGATTCATGTAAGAATGGAAGAACACCATATCACCAATACTACCATCTGTAATTGCTGGGCAGAAGACGGGAATATTGTTCTTTGCCGCCCAGTAATATACTGACTCTTCATTGTTGATACGTTCACCAAGAAGACGAATCATTTTGGAAGGTGTCCAAATATAACCTTCCTTCTTCTGCTTCTCTAACATGTAGTCGAGAATAGGCATCATCCAATCCTCGAAATCGCAGTAATCATCATTTGGGACCAACAGATTACCAGTACGATTGATGCCCTTCATTCGCAGGTCACGACCATCTAGGTCAAACTTGCCAATATAGAACTTGGACATACACTTGATAAAATCCTCTTCAATTCCTCCACAAGTGGTGACAATCACATCTACCTATGAATAAACGAAACAAAACAGAAAGGACCAAATGATGCTTTACCAAGTAGTGGATAATCTCTCTCATACCACAGGACATCATATTGCTTGTATATGAAAAGAAAATGGTACATTTAGTATTCTTGCGGAATTCAGGATCATTCCACTCATCAGGCTCGTTTGGAAGTGGAGTATCATCACTCAATCTCCAGTACAACTACAAAGAAATTATTCTACTGAAAAAAACATACCATTCGGTTGATCTCATCAATGGCAGCAGCCATGTTCGTTGCTTGGAATCCCATAGTACAGTATGACTCAAGGACCTTAGTAAGATCAATTCCATTATCAAAATCGTATCTAGAATCAATTCTGAACCCCTTTTCCTACCCTTTCACAACAGGAGTATTGTCAGGAAGCTTTTCTGACTTTGCAAGCACTGCATCAATCAATTCAGGAGGCAGTTGGGTATTCATTTCCAAGTAGAATTTATGCCACTAAGAAACAGGGTATATTTATCTCTCACATGAGGTAGGAAAGTCTCCCTTTTGACTTATTGACTAACAAACACAGCTAACTCGTAAACAACGAGAATGTAAATCTCTTTTGATTGATTAAGTAACCAAAATCCAAAGATAAGATACTCAGTGGGATGTTCAGTCCCACCCCAAAAACAGAACGAGTTGTATTCCACAAACTATGAAATTCTGTGTTGTGATTCCACACATTTCCAAGTTCATAGAAAATGCGTGCTCGAATGCCATAAAAGTATTCATGACTTAAAATCACAGGCAGACTTAGGGCAACAGATGCAGAAGCACAACAGTCGCCACCAAGTACATCTCCCTCCTTTCTTCCTCCCTCTACAATTCATATACTCCTACATGTCCAACCTTCAGAAGATGATTTAGGCCCAAAATCACGAATATCCATTCCATAAACATGGGATGAATCTACCAATGAAGTAAATGTCATGGAACTACTCAAAAAGAATCTATCAACATATCGTGTTCTTCTCCGATTTAAATTCTGAATGATTCCTCCATAACCCTTTAGATGGAGCAATAAGCCTGGTTCCTGGTCAATTTCTCTCGTTAAAGGGATATTCGTTTGAACTGTACATTCTCCTTTCACACTGTTAACATCACCTATAAATCCATTGTATTCCTATTCATAACCATAAAGACAGATACAAACGAGTAGAAGATTAACTAGACTTCCCTCTGTAGGGCTAATACTATTATCCAGAGTATCTATCATTCAGGATAGTACCAACTAATACCATGATTGTATTGGATTCCCAGAGTCGATTTGATGGATGGGCGACACTCCTTAAGCATGCTTGAACTGCACTGTGTTTTCAGAATACACAGTTCCTCAATATCTCCGAATGGAGATAAATCTCTCCACTGAAGCCCAAAACCTAGTTGAAAACGCTTCTTAGGGTCGCTAATAGACGCTTTCAATCCAGATGTGAAGATGTTGACACTACTTTCTCTCAAACGGTTCATGTATTCTCTAATTATCACTCCTATTTATCAAAACAATACTGTTTCCAAGCAAGACTAACTGGACAGCCGAAGATAGAATGCTTGCAGTCATATTTCATGACAAATTCATGGTTTCCTCGTAATAGACTATATGACCCAAATACATCAAACTTGTCCATACGCATAGTTGGATTCATATTACTTGCTCCCAAACCCTATAGGATTAACTCAATCATTAGGAGCATACAATAAAGAAATCATTGTGATCTGAAGTGGTATTGCTGACAATAAAGGGTTCAAATCCTTCCTTTTCTAAAATATCCAATTTAACCATCACTTCGGATGTATCGTCTGTTGGTATATCCGCTAAGCATCACACATCACTTCATCGGCGTACGAACATCCATTGTGATATCAACACTATCAATAGTTTCCTCAGACTCCAAATTTGTTTTCATTGTACTCAAAGCCGAATACAGTTCTCCAAATGTCTTAGCTTCTTTCACTTCCTATCCCCTTATATCCAATTTCTCTTTCATACTTTGGGTACTTCCTTATCAATCACTGAATCACTATATCATTAACCATTAAGGAAATCACCTACGGCAGCTCACAATCGAAGTTTACCCTATGATATGCATAGTGCATGGGCATATCATTTTGAATATCATCTATGTTCTCTTCCTCCATAGATTAATAACAAACACTGATCAGTTCAACCCTTTTTCTAGATTTTGTCGGAATAGCGACTTCTTCTTTGTTCTTCTTTCCTTCTGTTCCACTTGTTCTGGTTTGACATTCCTTGCATATTCCCTCTCAATTACCACCGGCTTCACACTCTCCATATCCTTCTCCACAATCTCTTCTTCTGTAACTTTCAGTGTATCTTTCTCTGGCATTGCTGGATCTACACGACTCTTGGAAATGGTTGTCTTAACCATCTCCTTACAAGTCTTCTTATGTTCAGGCCAGTCTTTCAACTGACAAGATCGTGAACAATACCAAACAGTCTTACATCGTGCACACTTACTTCTATCCTTCAGTTACTTTCAACATCAGTACGTCACATTCGGCTTCCCACAGAAATGACAAGTAGGAACATCTTCCGCAATTTCTTCTCCTTCTTCCTCTTCTTCTTCCTCCTCTAGAGGGCGCTTCCATTCACCGCGAATCAACACTTCATTCTCTTCAATCACACCCTGACCTCGTGCTTCGAAGTAACTTTGATCCAAGTCCACCGACTGCATCATCAAGGCATCAGAGGCAGTTGTCTTTAGAGATTGCCTAATCTCCTTTTCCTCAAAAACTGGTTTAGCTAATGGTTTAGGTCCTTTAATCAACACAGGCTCTCCTTCATTAGGAATGTACTCGATAATCTCTTGTACTTCATCTTCATGTGACTTCTTCTCCTTGATTTGGGACTATTCCATAACCTCACTACAAAGCTTGTACATCTAAATAACGCAACTGGTGATAATAAGAATCCACCTTTTCCACCTCCCCATCCACTTCTTTGAGTTTCTCTTCAATGTAACTCTTTCGACGTTTCAGGAATTCGAGTGTCTTTGAATTAGATGCTAAAAGTGGTATATACTCCTTTTGCACTTTTCCATACGTAATACTCCTTACCCAATAGGCACATAAATTCATTCGTATGTACAATTGACCCTTCTATGAATGCGAGGGGCCCTACAGGAATCTAGGAAGTAAAACCACTCGCAGACACAAATACCATCACTTTGTGTTCTAATCTTTCAGGTAGTTTTTCAACAGTCTGAATTGTTGCATCTACTTCATCCAATGTATTTCGCAACTCATGAACATGCACGACCAATTGGTCTTGTTTCTTGTCATCAGTTATCCATGTAATAAGAGTACCTGATGAATAATATCGTATGCAGATTCTACAGTATTCATCAACAATGATTTGAACAAACACATATAAGAACGACCTCTACCTCTGGCACGTCCTCGGCCATTACCTCTAGAAGTACCTCCACGACCAGACGCACCTCCTCTTCTTTCTCCAAAAATACCCTTTCGAGCTCCAACCCTTGCTTTATTAAACTCTAAACATCAGTTCAGATATACAAAGCAACTGGAATTTAATTCTTCTTGGGGAACGTTGTCAAGTGTCTATATTTCAAGATGGAGTCAATAGCACTAACCTCCTTCGATAATCTCATGCACTTGATTGTACCACCACGAATGAAACACTCAGAAAGCTGAAAGAAACGAGAACCATTCTAAATATTACTGTACAGACAATACTAAACATGTGTAGTTAATATAACATCAGAAAGTACCACATTCATATAAGAATCACAACTAACAAGTTTTCCTGAATAGGATTCTCCATTTGTCAATTCTATAAGCTAGAATTAATAGATTGATGGAAAAATTACAATATCACGATCTCGTGCTGCTCGCAACAAAGATAAGGGAAGCTACATGGCTATGCATTTAGACAACTATTAATACCATTTAGCAATAATTTGACTGAACAATTACACTATAGTGATGGATTCAAAACTATATTCTTTGGAATTCAAACTAACAAACAGAAAGCACTAATTAAAAGCCATAGTGTGAAGAGGAAATGTTAAAATGAGTGATACAACTGCAATGACTGTAACAACTGCAAACCGTAACTATTTATAAGTAGAGAGATTCATAATAAACCTGAAACCGGTATACCCACAACTGAAGACAACAAAAGACAGTCAGGAGGAAATGAACTAGAATGAAGTTGCTGTGACACTTCTCCTTCTCAAATACTGTCAACTAAATATCAAACGTCAGTTTCATCAACATACAAAGGGGAGTTCTTGTTGTGGGGAAAACGGCTTCACATTATTCAGGTAACCAGTCGCAACACACTTATAGTCTTGGTAAAATACGACTGCACCGAATGAATACACATGGTTCGGCTTCCAAGGCTCAATTCGACCTTGAATCCGATGCTCCATTTCACCAGTTACATTTGTCCAACAACCCTCATACTATAATTGATTCATTGAAATGAGTACTACCTTGTAGATATTAGCATATATATGAGAATGGAACAGAAGGCGTTGATACGATAACAGAATCTCAAGACATATTCCAACAACGAACGCCGGAAGCAGATCTTCTATTGCATACTTGTTGACGAAGAGGAAGTGCATCAATGGATACGCAGTTGCAATTAGGTACTGCTCCAGTGCTGGAACAAATAAATTATAGTAGAAAGAATGCTTTGTATCGTATTCAACAAATGAATTATAAGAAATCACTACAACGCTAGGAATGAGTGAATGAAAGAACGATTACAGGAAAATAATGGAAACTGAGATCAAAATATCCACATAGTCACTGTATCGATAGCCTGGAACAACTGAACATGTAACGACAAGTACTATTGTCAAAATGCAGTTAGCCACAGTTAACAGATTCTGAGATACATTTTGTAAAATACTGTGTAGAAGAACACAAATTGGATTCTTCAACGCTAGAATCATCGATACTGCAAACAATCTGCTTTCATATCGTTGAACCTGCTAGATATCACCACAAACTAACTAAAGAGTACATTACCGAAGAGTACAATGAACTGGCCAATAAGCATCATGATATCAAGAAACGCAATTACCATCGTTGATAGAATACGAATACTTACAGGAGATGTAAATGAGTTTTCTGGATGAATCTCATCAAATAGGAAATCACAACTCTGAGGAGTAGGTTCTGGCTGTTCATATTTTATCACATTTGAAAGATGGTCTTTTCCTTTCCCTCGGTTTCGTCGTTGACTCATTCTTTGAAAAGTGATTACTAAAATACCTCCTTCTTTTGTGCCCTGTTTTGCGCCATCTATCATAATGTCTCTATTCCGGACTGTTGGAGCCTTCCGAGTTTTTCGCCAGAGAGAAGTGATAAGAAGAACTCTATTTAGTTCATTCTTTATGAATTCTCAGAAGAAGGAGGCTAAGAGTTTACCTATTATTGTGTGATAAAGAGTAGAAATGCTTGACGTATTTGTAGACCCATTATCAAAGGTTTGCATATCACTGAAGTGATCATCGTAGACAGAATTGAAATATATACCAAATCGGAATGTCTATTTAGCAGAGGAAATTGGAGTAGAATATGTACGATTTGGAGAGAGAAATCATGAATAGCCAATTCGAGAGGGAATTTACATAATGAGCCCTCAAGAAGCAACACTTATCATAAAAGAGGAAACACTGTAAGATTTGCCTTGCCACTGTGAAACTTGTTTTTCACAAACACATGTATATAGCAACAACACCATCTTGGGTTATTGTGAACGATGTCCTTCGAGAGCCTAATCGTGGAGAAAAAAGAACATAAAAATCCCGAATCATGTCAGTTGGAACACCTTTCTGATTTTCCATAGCAATATCCTTCACATTTGATAAATCAAATATGGCTGATGAAGGATACGTACTACCTCGACGACATAACATGAAGCGATGATGTGTGAATTGAGTAACCGTGTTCCCAAGGGAAGGCAAGACAGCAGAGCCCTGCCGATATCCTTCAGAAAAAGAGGATGTGATTTGATTAATAATGACAAAAGTAACACCATGATGCTGACAGCAATAATTCATTGTAATATAGATATGTCGCAAGACTTCTGATCGTTTTAAATAGTCCTAGATGATAAGACAACAGGGGAGTTACTGGATTAACTTCAGCTCGATATATAGCAGCAATTGAATCAATCACTATTAGTTTAACTTGCTTTAGATCCTTTGATAAGTGAGAATCTAGACTGTCCTACACTGTGAATTGAGAACCTCCCTTACTATGAACGACAGAAGCTCATCCGGAGAAGAAAGCCGATGAACATACAGACTTTCACTAATCGATTCAACGGTAAACTGGGGATGTGATTTCTATGTCATTCAGTAATAAAAACGAGTACACAAAAATATGTTGCTTCATCTTCTAATCTTGAGTATGGGAAGGATGATTCTGTATATACATACATTGCTTGTCCATCGCATCCATGCTGATCTTTAGGGAGAAGTGACTATAAGATGACAAAGAGTCGATTTTGTAATACATGAATTGCAATTTGAATAGCTAGTTGAGATTTCCCTGCAGAAGCTTCTCCTGTAATCTAATCATTCATTCCTGCCAATTATCCACACTTCGTTAATAGATTCCTTAACTAGTCCACCTTTCAAGCACTGATCAATCGAAGAACACCCTGTCGTCAAGTAGTTCCATTTCTCTCTCTCATAAAATTCTTGTGCTGTTGCTGGAGTTAGAATAGGGTCCTCCATTTCTGTGGCAAATAAATGAACTCTAACAAACACTCTCATATGGTACAGAGCAGTCTATTCTGAATTTGTTTTAACAGATCCACTTTTTCCTGTTTTACTGTTATTGAGAGCATCATGTTTACCAAATCCATGGCTGACCTACATAAATCATCTTCAGTACTCCATAATGCAGCCGACAAATTGATTGAAGAGGAGAGAATACTCCAGAGAGAGAAATCACTTGCTACAACGTACTGGAGAGTAAAAACCAGAACAGCACGTTGTGACGAATTGAAATATTTCATTTTTCCCAACAAGGAATCTATAGACATATCGAGGAAGGAATCATCGAGAGAATAAGTTAACCGGTATGAAAATGCATCTTCAGCGATTATTGCAACGTCTTCTTGATCATAGCCTAGCCATCAACATGAAATAAAGTACTAACTTTGGAAATGTGCAATAATTGAGGATAAATGAATTGGATCTGTTGGTGTATGTATATATTGACACAACACACACTCACTGTGAAATAAGGAATCAAGATCTGCTGTTCCAGCTATCAAACTCGCGTAATCTAGTCCAAATTCCTTTATTTTCTTCCATTTCGACTGAAGAAGAGAAACACTTTCGAGAATCTCATTACTATCTACTCTTTACATTCATAGATCATTCATACGAATATTCTGTTGGTCGTATTGCAAGTGGTTGAATAAGACTAACAGGAGAGAACCAACTACAATCTCAATTTCTTCGAATTCTTCTTCTTGAGCAAGCGAACGTAGAAATTGCATTAAAATACGATTAATATGTTCATACAAATGAGAAGCATAGTATATGTTGAAAGAGGAGGTTTCTTGAGACACAGTCAATAAAGTGTAACTCCCTTGAAAGAGAAATAGAATCTGGTCTAGTGAATGGGAAGAATGAGACCCTAACAGTAGTAAGGAGTATAAATCTCTACAAATGATTATCCATCAGCACAAATACAGAAATGGTTGATAATTTTGAATGAATGTAGAGGGAGAATGAAAACATAACTGAATGAAGCATAATGGATTCAAACGTTCCGGTAAAGCTCTAGCAACACTTGCCTTCTTGTAGTTAGAAGCCGTGAGAACCATGTTAATCAGTAGATTATGTTCACTGGGATTCTCAATATCCAATTTTGGTTCGATTTGTGGAATGCATCTCTTTTTCGAACTCCGACTATCTGAAGATAATGAGCACCCTCGTTTTCTTCCATATTCACAGTGCAACGCATCAAGAAACCGATCATCCATTCCCTGCTCCAATTCCTCTTCTGGTTCCTCCGAAATTTCATAAATCCGTTGATAAAACTGAATGACACTTTGAAGAGGTTCTTCTGTCAATTCATCACTAAAACGCTCTTTCACAGCCTGAATTACCACTGGACTCACAATATTCTTTTGAAGACTCTCACCAATCCAGCCCAATAATTCCTCTCTTGGAATGACATCAGGAATCAATCGCAAGAGAAGAAGCCAGAAGATAGTAACATGGGATGTCTTTGAGCAAACTGTAATGATATCTTCTAAAGTTGAAGTCATGTTCACAATGAAGGAGAATTAGGGAATGACACAAAAGGATATCTTTGGAATTTCTTCCTTGGGGAGATTACGCAGGATTTTTTCCATCTGATCAATTGCCACATCAAAGCTGACCAAATTGGGAGGTATTCCAGGAATGACCATCAGCAGTACTTTTATACGAACAGACCAGGGTGATTGTGATGCGTCCATCCTGAGAAACAACTGATTCAGCAGTGATTCCAGTAAAACCGGGTCCTTCATTACTCCAGTCTAATGTGAACAATCCCACGATTTCCTACACGTATTCGCGTCACAGTTGAATTCACTGTAGCTGCGTTTCTACAATTCTCATTCGTCATAGCTAATGTGAGATAGGTCAGAGCAGATTGTAATTGAAAAGGAATCATGATATCCTAGGCTAATATA
This sequence comes from Blastocystis sp. subtype 8, assembly GCA_027406425.1. NCBI lineage: Eukaryota > Bigyra > Opalinata > Blastocystidae > Blastocystis > Blastocystis sp. subtype 8. The sequence goes on from JANPWN010000082.1 coordinate 17,182, forward strand.
TTTGATGCATAAATACAAGATTCTCTATAACTGTAAGCAGAATTGGAGTCACAGTGTTATTATTAAGATTAATGTAGTACTCAAGAACATGAGAGAAATCAACATTCTTCATATAGGTGACTATGTATCAACTAAAAAAAAAGTTCCTACACACATCACAATAAGAACAAATGTTCTTGATAATACAAGCATAATCTTCAGTCAACTATATATCTATCACTATAAACACTCCTACAAACATAGAACGATCTTTGATATCACGTCGCAACACATATAACAACACTTTCTGAACCAAAGAACTTGTATTGCTTTTAAGAAGCATTTTCCACGGGAATATACATGTTAACAAACTCTAGATTTCATCTCTCCTCTGAAACTCAACCATCATAAAAACAAGGCGTGTTTTTCCTGTTGACTTATAGTATTCCGACTTTCCACTAGATTTCATGCTATCTACAATAACATAAGGGAGTTCAATTAGGGTAACTCCATTCTTCTGAATCCAATCATCTTCACTGAGAGTACATCTCCATGATGACGGAATCTCCACTATCTGTCTCCAGTTTACTTCTTCTTTTGTCTTTTCTACTTGACGCTGCATATATGCAATTCCAAAAATCCTTTCGAAGATGCAAATGGCAACGAAATCAGCAGCTCCTGCGAATGCCTGAGGATTTCGATAATTGTTGTAATATGTCAGTGAATAAAGAAACTGAACCAATTTATGAAAAGCAGCAAAACTTATGAAATTTGGTAAATAGTAATTAACTTGGGAAATATTGTCTCCATAAATCGACACAATCTTGTTAGTTCCAGACACTGCACTGACATTAGTATTCATCAGGATATCATTAGTATGATACAATTCCTTCCATTTACAAACGAATGAATACATGAGTTCAGAAATATAGTTTACCACGACAGCACGGCTGGTGGAACTATGAAGAAGATTAAGGAGAGAAATTGTTATACGGATAATTCTCTCGAGAAGGTGTGTGTGAGAGACATTAATACGATCCTGATCAAAACGATGTTGAATCGCTGACTTTCGGAAATGAATGGCAGAGGTGAAGGACAAATGGAGAAGAAGTAACAAATGTATCAGGATACGAGTGGGCGAATCTTGTATAGATTCACAAATCGAGCATAATTCAGATAACACAATGAATGTGACATCACAGTTTGTCGAAGTCAGAATCAAGGTTAAGAACGATGAATTTGAAACAATTGCATTGAGAAGTGGCTCGTAGCTTGAAGGGCGTTCCTCATCAAACTCCATATGGAGTACTTTCTCTTGCATTTCTTGGACAATGTCTCGTGTGGCAGAACAGAGTTCTTCGTTAACTTGGTCTGTTGAATCACTCATGAATACAAGACATCGCTGAACAAGAGAAGAAATTCGCAAATGCAAAGCAGGAGAGAAAAAATGAGGAATCAGATTCGGGTGGTTCTCGAGAATCGAATTCAATTTGTTCATATATAAATTCTGACGGTCAATTGTTGTTCGGAGTATGATATCGATTGCCGTCTCATGATCCTGTGTTAGATTTTGGTAACGATCACAATAGTCCTAATTGTCAGCACAAACCAAACTACGAACACTCATAGACTGGAATATTCGCTCTATCAATAGAACAGAGTATTTCTGTAATGATGGAATATCCATCCATTTCTATTCTTTAGAGGCATTCAGGAGGCATACACGGATATAGGGAGCAACCACTACTTGATAAGCTGGAAGGACGGAGAGAGTACAGGAAGTCATCACAACACCTTCACGAGTCTACATTTAATAATAATCAATCCTTATTACTGTAGAAGATGAGATTAGAGGGCCCATAAACACAACTGCTTGATTGCACAGTGAGGAAAATTCTTCTTCGGTATATCCGAGATGTTCAGGTGCAGCTAAATAAGAAACGAAGAACTAAAATACTCATCACACTTCGAATCAAATTGATAATCCGAGTAACAAGACGACGATGTTTCCTTTCATCAACCCACCTCCTATCATTACAAGAGTCTTTCAGATATAGAGTTAGGACATCTAAAACTGAATGACTGGAAGAAAGGATACACTCAGGAATCCTAAAGTCCTGTTGATAGAGAGTACCAAGTATTTCCACGAAGAATTCATAGACCTTGGGATGCAAATTGACGTCCAACTCCAGAAACACATCTTGGAAGATAGCCTGAACCGAAACCATTCTCATTTCATCCGGATATGTCAAACACATCTCCAATAACGGTTGTAACTAGTAATGAATTACTCTCCTTCAAAGGATACTGAAGATACATCTTCCTTTCCTTCATTAGCACATTTCACAGAAGTCTATGCCTAATTCAGCTTTGAAAGTGACATACAAGAACCTCATCTCGAAAAGCTTGTATATTCCCTTCAGACAATTGTTTATGTAGTTCATCAAGTGGCAACATCTCTGAAAAGTCCACTTGGGTTTACAGAAAGGAATTATAGAACAAACAAAAAACCCTAAAAAGACAACAAAGGATCAATCCTATCACCAATTAAATCACAAGGAGATACAATAGACCTCCGTAACGAGTTCAGTCGTTCAACAACATGTGCTTTGATATGGAAGCGGGTCGCTTCATCACATTGAACAATAAGAATATCACCAGGAACGAGGGATGAATCATTTGGAATCATAATCTATACTTACATTTCATTCAGGTGCCTACTTTTATGTAAGATTTTGAATGACAACAACGGTTCTCTCCTTCAACCTCTCCAGAAACCCAAACAACCATATACTTTGAAATGAGTGAAAAATAAGGATTCAATCCCTTAAACCAGTCACTCAGAATCTTTACGCGTGATTTTACTATCTTCATTGGGACCTGAGGATAATGAGCTGCAACGGTGTGAGGACGAGGGTAATAACGCGAATAGTGGACGATATCAAGATTCAGTGATTTAAGTAACTTCATTGTATCTGCAAAGTCGCTGTCAGTTTCATAAGGAAATCCAACAATGATATCAGTTGACACTGTGATCCCAGGAACAGACCGAAACAATGATGTAGAAATGTCTACAAAATCCTGAACAGTGTATTTTCGATTCATCTTTCTTAATATAGCATCTGAACCCGACTAGACCTCAGCTCGAATATATACTTCCTACTTGAACTGGAATATGTAAATAACTATAAAAGTTCTTGTGGTTCATAAAAGAAGCAAGTTCAGATAGGCAGGATTGCAAGTAGGGAGGATTTGTCATCCCAATCTTTATCATCACATTCTATTTATCACTAGATTATCAATTTTATACACTCTTTTCAGTACATCGAAGCATCTCTCCTAGCAGTGTCATAAGGGAAGTTCCAATATCACGACCATAAGCTCCAGTATCTTCACTTGTCAACCAAATCTCTGTGACACCCTCTTTACAAGCCTTTTTAGCACAGGCAATGATATCTTGTATTGGATAACTTCTCAAATCCCCTCGAGCTAACTTTGTTTGACAAAATGTACACGCACCTTTGCATCCGAGGGAAATAGGGATGATCTCCACGGATGGGTCCTTTCGAACTTTTGGCATATTTAATGGAGGCACTGTCTGAGTATGAATCATGTGAACAGGGTGATTCTTCAAAGCTTCATCAACAACCGATTTGATAGAACCAATCTCTGTTACACCAACGATCGAATCTCCAGAATACTGCTTGATCAAATTACGATCTGCTGCAGTAATACAACCAGTAATCACAACAAGTGCACCTTTCCGTTTGGCCTCTTGATACAATGACTGGAAACTCTGAACCGATTTATCACGAACAGTACAGGTATTGATGACCCTTTACATAAGAACTGAATTTTAACCATACCAAACGTCAGCATTATCCTTATTCATTGTAATATTATATCCACCAGCAGCTAATAGTCCCTTCATTATCTCACCATCCGATGTGTTATGAGAACAACCAAAGGTATGAACATATACAGATTTAGCATCTGGATGAAAGAGAACTTCATTTAGTTGTGTGCTTCCCACAGCGTCTTCACGTCCTGTAGAATTAGTTGGAATCGAGAAAGAACGGTATAATAATACTGAAATTACTCGTTGTGGATACAAGCTAGGAATGGATACTCTAATGCCTCCCTTCACATATCGAAAGCAGTTCTTTGACAAACAAAACATGAAAAGGAAACGATAGTAAAACAATTACAAAAGACTTATAGCAAGAATGGAACAAGAGCCTTTCTGTGGAGTTTCTTGTACGTCTCACCGTATGTCTTCAAATAACCCTTATGCTTCTTTACTGCCCACACATACATCTGAAGGAATCCAGTCAACGTGAAAAGAAGAGCTACAAATGACACCTCCACTGAATCAATACATGGAAGAGAGTGAGTCAGAACGGTAAAGAAGATCCATGAACAAATCTCAGCAAAGTAATTGGGACAAGAGACGAACTTAAAAAGAGGTCCCATGGGAATTGGACGCTCTTGGGAACCATCAGCCTTACGCATACGACTGAACTGGAGATGAACAGCTCCATTAACACATTCGCAAAGGAACATGCCAATCAAAGCAAATATAACAATGTTCTTGTTTGTTACAGGAGTGTAAAGTGGATGACACAGAGTGTATCCAACCTACATAACAAAGATGAACCAACCTTACAAAGAGAGCATATCCCCAATAATAAGTACAATTCTTGAAAAGATTGGTCAAAGGCATCGTTCCGTGAGAGAACTTGTGAACAAAGAAGGTCTCAAACAATCGTTTGGCATAATGAAGAGTCCAAGCAATCACAGCAAGTCTATGAATCAGCTACAGGTATTCTTGTCTACCGAGCAGTTTCTGAGAGATGTTTATCACAAGCACCATAAATGAAAGAGGGTCTCATGGCTAGGATGAGCATAATCACCAGTGGTCCAGCATACTCGAAGACAAACACCTTTGAATCATGAAAAAGAAACAAAAGTACATCACGATAGCCAATCTGAGGACCAATATCACGCAGAATGATGTGACTGTCCATTTTCACATTGTAGTCAGAGAAAGTCATGTTATCATTAGTCAATCGCAGTGGCTCCTTCTCTGTTAACATTATCTTCATTGCCTGGCGGACCTTTGATAAGTGACCTACAAGCTCACGAACTCTCTTCGTTACATACATTCCTTAGTAACAAGATCCTTGAACTCTCCAATCTTCATAGATTCTTTCACATCAAACTGATAAGTCTTCTTTTTGTACTCTACGAAAACTCTCATTTCAACGAAATACTGTGTGGTTTTTGTTGTCAAATTATGACGTCGATGAAACGCCTTATGACAGAACAGTTATCACCCTCAAAAATGATTACGTCAGTGATAGATCCACTGATTCTCAGCGCAACGAATTCGAAGTGAGGTGAGGTCTTCCATGGATCATGAGAGAGTGAAATAGAAAACAAATAGTAGGAAAATTAATTAGTTACGTCTTCAAGAGTAATAGTAGGCTCACTTGGAGCTGCCTCATGAGATGGTGAAACTGCGGAATCAATATACAAGTCGACGTCATTCCGATTTTCCTTCTCTTCCTTTTTCTCATCCGTCTCGACAACTTCCACTACCATATCTTCATTCCCCTCTTTCTTTATCTCAGAAAGTTCGATATCAAGTGATGCAGGAGCCACAGAATGGTTCTTCTGTGTCATATAAATGACACCCAAAACTACTAGTAACAGCACAATTGATGTAATCAACGTAACTGCTACATTACCTCCGGAATATCCAGCTACAATATATCCGACCACACTCACTGCAGCTACAGTAACTGCATAAGGGAGCTGCGTTGAGACATGAACAAGGAAGGAACATTGTGTGGACGATGATGCTAAAATAGTAGTATCCGAAATGGGGGATGTGTTGTCTCCAAACACACTTCCACACAGACATGAAGCTAAAGAAGATTCAAGATACTTGGCGTTATCACCACTACAGATCTTGACAACAATCGGAATCAAGACTCCAAATGTACCCCATGCAGTTCCCATACTGAATGAAAGTCCCATTCCTACCAAGAACACTACCGCAGGGATTAATTGAGACGGAATAGGCGATCGCTCCACTAAGTTACCAACATAAGCTCCTGTTTGAAGAAGATCACCGCTTGTACCACTAATAGTCCACGCTAACACAAGAATCACAAGTGTAGGAATCATTGTCTTCATTCCCTCTTTGAGAGCATCCATCCAGTCACGGAACCCGATGATCTTACGAGGAACATACATCAACAAGGAAACTAACAAAGCAAAGAATACGGCATAGAGAAGTGCCTTAGGAGCTGAAGTGTCACCTAGAGCATCATTCACTGATTTCCCTCCTTCAAAGAACCCACCGAGATAGAACATGAAATAGATTGCAAGAACAATTAAAACTATGATTGGGATCAGAAGATCATAGACTGTTCCCTTATCGGAATGAGGCACATTCTCTACTACTGCTGCACTATCAGTAGAACCATCCGTATCGCTAAGACCCAACTTTGCATTGTCTTCGTAGAATTTCATCTTACCGTAGTCGAAATCAGCCACAATGTTCAGAATGATCATGACGAAAGAAAGAATCGAGTAAATATTAAAGGGAACAGTGCGCAAGAATACAACGAACGAGTTCTCTATCCCACTATCGGCAATTTGAGAGACAATGGCTGCTGCCCAGGAAGTAAGTGGAATCGTGATGCACATATTTGTTGCAATTGTATGTACAATATAAGCGAGTTTGGGCTTTGATACCTGATTAACATCCGAAACTGTACGCATAACTGTACCAGTTGTAATTGCATTAAAATAATCATCTAAGAACATGACACAACCCAAGAACAAAGTAGAAAACAGAGCTGGACGTTTGCCTTTGATCGTACGTTGAGCCATAACTCCATACGCTTTAGAACCACCTGAAAGAGAAATTAAATTGATAAGACCACCCATCAACAGTAAGAACAGACAGATGTAGACATTAGAACTAATCTTCTCTCCCATTACGGTAAAAAGAACATCGATAGGATTTGCCTTAGTTAATCCCTCAATCATACCATTATAAGCTGCGATTGCATAAATGATAGAAGCAGCTATACATCCCACGAGAAGAGAAGAGACAACTTCCTTAGTCGTTAGCGCAAGAACCATGGCTAAAATGGGTGGAATCAAAGACGGAAAACCAATCGCTACTGGAGGGTATGAGTCACTTGCCATAAAGAGTTCACTTGATACTAAAGAAATAGAGGATAAACTAACTCTCCAAATAAGTGAATATTCCCACTGAACAACGATTGGATGAACGAATTCATTTTTGTTCCGGCGACATGAATGACATTATATGCTAAAAAACAAAAGAAGTACCAGGTAAAGGAAGGTTAGGTGAATAGACAGCAAATGCAAATATAAGGCCAGTAGAAATAGCACAAACAAATAGAGTCACAATCCAACCAGCAAACACCCCATACAACAAAGACCAGTTGACTCCATTCTTCCCCTCTACCATACCTACACCTACCGTCGACCCAACTTTGCAATGTGTTGTAGATAAAGGTAGACCAAGAGACGAACCAACAATAACCACTAAAGCGGAACCAATTTCAATTGAGAAGCCACGTGAAGGTGTTACCTTCACCATATTAACGCCAATGGCAGCCATTACCTTGTAACCAAGACAAGCCAAGCCAACGACGATTCCAATACCTCCTAGAACTAATGGTCCTGCTGTGACCTTCGTGCTCGCATTCACATCACCCGTCTCGTAAAGTTGAAGACAGAATGCAAACGGTCCAATAGCGTTTGCAACATCGTTAGCACCGTGAGCAAAAGAGTTGAAGACTGCAGTGATGATCTGAAGATATGTAAACAGCTTCTCTGTGGAAGGATCGAACACCTCTGCGTTCTTATGCATCTGATAGACCTTGGACTTCTCATCCTCCAGCTCCGCATGGATATTCTGGTGTTGTTTCACTACCTCCTTGATAGGAATAGTGCTATTAATTCCATCTCCTTTCTCCGTTGCTTCAGGTGCCTGCTCTCCATCATCATCAGCTGATTGCTCACCTGCTTTCTCATGTGCTGACTTCACATCAACTTTCACGGGAATTTCCACGGGATTCTCCACCATCTCAATGGTTACCTTTACATCCTTTACATTTATCTCTTCATCTTCTGCCTGTTTTTCTCGTAAGATTTTCCGCTTAACGTACGGAATAAAGGTAAACTGAAGAATCAATCCAAGAACAATACCAATTGCTACACAAATCAGAGCAACAACCCAAACAGGCATATTGAGATTCAATGACTTGCTCTTATATAGAACAAGGAAGATGTTCAAGGCAAAGGTTAAAGCGACAATAATTGGATAAGCCTGGAAGCTACGTTTCAGGGGATCGCGATATCGAAGAATATACTTCCGAACTAACCAAAAGATTAAAGTTGACAATAAAGCAGAGATAACAGGGAAAATAATCCAAGAAAGTGCTACTAAACCGACTTGTTTCCAATTCACTGCTTTCCATCCCCGAGAAGTTACAGCCATTCCCACAATGCCACCAATACAAGAATGGGTAGTAGAAACAGGGAGTCCATATAGCGTAGCAATAATCAGCCAAGCCGCAACACCAATTAATACACACATCATACCGAACATCAGCACCTGAGGAATATCTTCGTATAAACTAGCATTCGTAATATCCTTCATAATCTTCTCAGCAACATTTCCACCCAAAAAGAAGGCACCTAAGAACTCCATCACAGCAGCAATTACAATAGCCATTTTCAGCGAAATGGCTCCAGAACCTACAGATGTAGCAAATGCATTTGCAACATCATTAGCACCTACCCCCATCAGAACACAATTTCAACTATTACCGATTCCAAAAGCACAAAAGAAAGCAACGATGGCACAACACCATGGAATCCAGGAATACTCAGAAAGAGCTGCCATTACCAATCCAAGTTTGATTACATGGTGCTCACGAAGATCTGTATTCTATCCCTGCATATTTAGAAACTCCCCATCCTCATTTCTTCATAAAATTGAGAGTATTTTTGGCAATCCTTTGAAATCGAATAACTCAGTGATTCTGTGGTCAAGT
>JANPWN010000083.1:0-10575 GCA_027406425.1 Blastocystis sp. subtype 8
GAGACATCTTTGAAGAAGAAGAAGAGAATGATGATGCCAACTTTGTGTTTTGAGTAGGTTGTATTAACAATATGTTTGTTCTCAACTATGGATAGTAATCCCCTTCTAAGCTGACTGAACAAACAACTCACATTTCGCTTCCTAATCGATGACCACTTCCCACTCCCCACTTCCTCTTATAAACATCATCGTCCTTCTTATGTATTCCAGCAGGAGGAAGTGACAGCATTCTTCGCCTATTCATTATCATCTCATCTATAAACTACAGTGCATTTGGTGTTACAAAAAGAGGAAGATTCTTCGTCTTTTCACAGACCTGAGAGAAGTAATAGAAGATATGGCCTGTGACAATTCCGATGATATTATCTGTGATTGGAGCACCCATTAGCAATGAGAAGGCAATGAGAACGAAAGGAACATAAAAACCCTTTACAGAGATACCCCAGAAGGACTTGGGAGTGCTTGGATTCTGCTTACTCCAGAGATAGATGCAGTACTGGAGAAGAGGCATACTTAACAGATAGTTAGGGACAATGAAAGCGACAATCTAGGGAAATAAACAAAGTACTTCCTTACTATATTCAGAAAAGCCCCCCATAGTACACAGAAGAGGAAATCTGCGGCATCTCCAGCTGCACCTATTGTGACAAATGAAATAAGAAGGTGTACCTCGAGTACAGCTGAGAGGATTCAACTCAAAACTGGAGCCAAAGGAATAACTCAGTTGTCATCTACACCAAACTTCTTACATAAACATCAGATTGAATACAAAGTTCATCGACGGACCTCCGATATAAAAGAAATTAGATACGAGACGCCAAATCTAGTCCTCACGAGACTAAACAGTCCTAACTTCGAAATGTTTTACAACCAGATCACGGACAAACACAAGACTGAAAGGATTGAAGAGTCCTAAGTTTCCTCCAAATCCTGTCAACAGAAGAATTACTAAATAGGTTCGTGTGAACGGAGGAATTGCATAGAAGAATGACGAAAAGCCGCTGTCTGCCTGCATTGCGATTTAATGAAGAAGAAAAAAGACCATTAGAGGGATCGAACTGTGCATGTATTGATGCTGGTTTGGTTCATTTCATTTCTTCGGATGGATAAGGAGGAGGCGTCTAAAGTTAGGCAGGAACAGTTGAAGGGGTCTGGATGGGTATCTATGTACCCATCCTACGTGGATAAAGAGAGATCAATCAAAGACGGTCGTCGAGTGAATGCTGAATGTGCTTGTATGACTGCCAATGTTACTATGAATTAAATAGGCGAAAATCCGTCTTTAATGGATGTCATGAACGCATGCGGCAAATTAGGTTTGGATTGTCTTGCTGAAGTAGTATTCCGTATTCAAAATGATTCATAGCCAAAGCGATACCCAAAGGCATGGTGGGTGATGGGAAGGTGTCGTATTCGTATTCATAATGCAGATGGTAGTCCTTGTAATACAACAATTAATTCTCGTTTCACTTTCTGTATCCTGTGAATCATAGGGAAAGAGTTGTTTCATGCTGTTGGTAAGATGATCCCATTTGTCCGTGAAGAAGCCAAAAAAGAAACTCCTGCACGTCCTGTCACTAAATCAACCAAAAAGGGAAAAGGAAAGGGAAAGAAGAATTCCTCTGTTTCTTTTAACCAACTCGTCTTTCGAACAAACCATCAAGAATACAAACTAGTCATCTAACAACATTTCTTTTTATTCCCTTGTGTAGTGTTGCCCATGGGTAGATTTGAGACACGATCGGTGCTTGAATCCATAACTCTAACTCCATCCTTTTCTCCTAGTTGCATCTGACCTGATTTAATACGATTAATAATCTCTCGCGCAGTCATTACAAATACATTATCCACATTATATCCGGTCTTCGCAGAAGTCTCCAAAAATAATAAACCATTCTCCTTAGCAAACGCCTCCCCATCTGCTGTAGAAACGACTTTATCTTCATCACGTACATCATTTTTGTTTCTACCCCTCACTCCTCATGTCTTCTCCTACCCAACTAACGTAATCACAATATTAGGATTTGTGCTATTGCACTGAACAGCAGACAACCAGGACTGAAGCTTTTCATAAGACTGGAGATTCGTCATATCGTAGACCAGAATTGCAGCAGCCGCTTCACGATAGTATGCACGGGTGATTGCTTGGAAATCTTCTTGTCCTGCAGTGTCCCAAATCTGGAGTTTCACATTCTCACCATCAATGTTCAGAGAGGAAGAACCGAAATCTACTCCAATTGTGGGTCCAACATTCGCCGAAAACTTTCGATCAGTAAACTGTAAAAGAAGACAGGACTTGCCCACAGACATACTACCAACAATGATAAAACGCATAACATATTTGGCAGGACCATCTGCTGGTCTAACTTGGGACGGCCTAACTACGGTTTTAGACGTCTCTTCAGCAACATAGGCTTCTGGAGCCGCTAGAGGAACTGTAGGTGTAGAAGCAGTATTTGGCGATGTTGCCACTTCTGTATGAGGCTTTTCAGGAATGGAGCTCGAAATCTTGGGTACAATGACAGGGGAAGTCTCTAGAACAAAATAAAAAGTAGCAAAAGATGTTACCTTGGACCTTCGGTGGAACAAATGGTTCTCCATCCACCGCAAAGTAGACCTTGTCTCCGTCTTCCAATTCTGCAACACTGGTAATCTCTCCTCCAAACTCGTTATATACTATCGATTTTGATCCCTGAGGTCGATTCACCTTCAACGATACCTTGTACACCACTTGATCCCAAGATTCCGTCTTTGAGATGTATAGACTGCTATTACCCATTTCCGGTTCTCCGTTGATATAGCATTTCACTTCAATCTTGTTCATTCCTAAGTAAAAACAACAAATGAAGATGGTAAATTCGGTCAGAACAATCGCGGGAATGTGTTTTGTGTTTCACCCAGAAGATTTGCTTTTTAGGGAAAGGATTTGGAATCTAAATAAGTCGGGTTGGTGTAGTGGCTATCACGCTCGCTTCACACGCGAGAGGTCGCGGGTTCAATCCCCGCATCCGATACTTTTCTTTTTGAACTTCCTCCACTTTGGCTTTAATTGTAGTGAGTAGACTGCTATCGTCTTTTCATCCAGGCTAGATATTTTTTTCTTTCACAAACATCCCAATCCTTGTAAGATGAACAATAGTTCAGAAAGGCATTAAGCCTTTCAAAATACTCAATTTCATGGTTAGAGACAATATCATTGTGATGCGCTTCAGCAACCCACCTACTTCAGAAACTATCCCTTCCTCCTACCATGGATCATATGGACTCTGTGTGATACAATAAAGCTGTTTCCCAGCTGCAAATGGAACAATGGTATCATTCACTCCATGAATATGAAACACAGGGCACTATAATAAACAATCACCTTAAACCTCACATCAATCATCTTGGCAGTCTTTTCATTGTTAAAAAGATTACAGCAGAGAAGGTTGATTCGCAACATCTGTTTGCCCGAGAGCAGAGCGCTATGCAAAATAACACCACCCAATTGTAAGTGTTCCATCTCGAACTGTCTGTAACCATCTCTATATGCTTCCCTCATGACCTGAGGGGATGATACAATAATAGTAACTAGCTCCGGAGAAGTGCTTGGACCACTCTTGGAGTGAGAAGATGGGAGGCTCTGTGAAACAGACCATTTTCCGTGGAGATGAGAACTGTTTGGTGATACAGATTGAGAGACAGGATGGACAGTTTGCATGTCTATCGACTCGTCCGATGAACCAAAAGAGGAGTCAAAAAAATCAATAAGATCAGATTCTGATGAATCTCTACTTCGAAGAATATAATCAGTACTTTGAGCAAATGGAGGAGGATGACGTCTCCTCTGCTCTTGATTTCGCTGTTTGGAACCTACCAGACGGATATTCTTTCCACTGCAAAGTTTTGCTGCCAATCTACAAGTAGGAACGCTACCAACTACAAGTTAAACTGCAATCAATTTGTGTACTGCTCTCTCCATAGAGGAAAATATGGTCTGAAGTGTAAATCCCTAAGGTATATTTAAACACTTCTTCCAAATCGCGGCACATTGAAAACTCACTATGACAGCCGTCACTATAGCCATATCCCTCATAGTCGTAGATAAGAACATCAACAGAGAGCCGAGATGAGATCTGCATGCAGCGAGGAAGCATTCCTCCGCAATCAGTAGCATTCGCATGACTGTAGATAATGACACCTCTACAACTCAGGAATGGAAGCGAAAGATACCTGTTTTGTGGTTGTTTGATATGCATACAACAGATGGAAATATCAGAAGTGATAGGAAGATAAAATATATAAACACTGTCAGGGATGCGAAACGCCTGTTCACGTATATAGACATGTCCGACTATTCGTCCAGCTACACTGCTAATTACATCTGAATAATGACAGTTTATGCTAATATACCTACAGGTACAGGGACACGGTGGTTTGAATGATACATCATTAATTACTTCCATACAATTACACTTCCTTGACAGCAACGCGGAGAGGAAGGAAAAGGCGTTACCCATTTTATGAATGGGTAAAGCGAGATGATTTAAACAATTAATGGATATCGTCTCAGGGTGGGATATGACAGTTGAAAAAGTATTTTTCTTTCACATAGAGCAGATATTTGAAGTGGTTCACTAAATAGCGTCTATTTGTAATTGCATGAGGTAAGTGTTGTTTATATTCCATGATTCAACAAACAACACTAGCTACATCTTTGGCATAAGAAATGGAATCTTAAGAATTCCTCCAGCTGCAAGAACATTCAATAACATACTCACAAGATATAGAGATATTAAATAAATACCAAACTTCTTAGTATATGTATATTTCTGAAGAGGCACCACCTACAAGTGATCCATCCTTTCTATTTCCACAATGAGAGTACTAACAAGAGTAACAAGAAGAAAGATAAATGTTAAATTGATCACTTCTGTATCATCTCCCAAGGATAGATCACTCCTACAAGTCATTCGCTCATCACTTCCGTACGGATCCTCTGCATAACGAATAGAAAGAGCCACTCCCAAACCCACCAAAAGACTAAACATTGGAGAGGCATAGATTCCTCCAATAGCCATTTGAGGGTATCCCTGTTTTGTAATGGTCACATCACCCACCAGATCACTGATACTATTACCCACAGCGAGAATCGTGAGACCCATTACGAATGGCTGGATACCAGCGATACATCCCAGGGCATTCATTAGTGAGACCAATTCGTCTGCGATCTCTTCAACCCACATGATAGACATGAAAAAAGCAATGAAGAGAATCACAAAGAACATCCAACCTGTGGGAGAATGCTCCCATGGAGTGAGGAATTCGAAGAAGAGAAGGAGAATGGGAATGGTGATGAGAAGAATCACCCAGAGAGGCACTCCGAACATAGTATCAGTCCATGCTTTTTCGGACTTGTAAAACAGAAACAAAGGTATTCCAAAGGCTGTCAAGAGAAGATGGAACTTATTGTAACGCTCTTCCATGACCACGGGAATTGTTGCGTTTCGCAGGACAATCAATGGAGCCTCGATCCAATAGAGAATCTTCCAATACCAGGGGAGTTCTTTATAATAATCCACTTCTTTCTTCACATAACTCTTGAACAAAGTCCATTTGGCATTCTCTTTTGGTCCTTCTGGAACTTCTTCGACAACAGTAAGAAGACTTGTCTTCTCTGTGATGGCTTGGGATGATTGAGCTCCAGACAGATTGATGCTGTCTAATGACTTGTACCTCTCAGGGAGAATAGGACGACCAAGGTCATCTTCCTAGAGTGATATTATCTCTTTACACCTACATCATCGAGTTCATCCATAACCATCTCCTTCACCATATGTCGAACACTGTACATTGGCTCTGACATCACCTTCACCTTCGCTGTCACCGATAGACCTGTTGTACCGACGATCTCATCCACTTCATCTACAATTCAATTGACACCCTCTTCGCTACTCTGTGTTAATAACACCTCTGCTGATCCTGCTCGACTCAATGTCTCAATGTCTTCATACACTTCACTGGACTGCTTTCGGAATATAATCACAATCTACATATCACTCTTCCAATTAACACCTACAGCCACGTAAATGAAGTAAATGACTATAAATCCGATAATTTCCCACAGATGGATCTTATGATCGAAAAACACAAGTGCTGTGTAAACAGTCGAGACGATGTAGGTAATGATATCACGATAAAATGATAAGGGATTCACTTTGCAATCACTCATGAAGGATACGACTCCTGTAATCACAGTCGTAATGAATAAGCCCGCACCCAGATTAGATCCCATACCAATATGACTGTGTCCTCCAATGACGGCTGTCATGAGAGCAAATACATCCGGTCCCCCATTACCGAAAGACAAAAATGTAACACCAGCAATACTCGGCGGAATTCCCATTTTCTCTACCATATCCGTCAATGTGACGCAAAAATACCGATCCGCTGTCGTTGCCAGAATGTAGATAATAAAAGCCAATAGTAGAAACCAACATAAAATGAGAGCAGGACGCTGCCAACCATGAGCCACACACTCCTGGAGATAACTACATCTAAACTACACAACAAGAACAAACAGGTAATTAAACATACCAGCCTGGTCTTCACAGGCAACTTCGGAACAATTATACCGTTCCTATCTATTAATGGATTCATAATCCCTGATACCATGATGTCCCAGGCGCAGGTATCATTGTCATACTTGGATAATGCATCAATAAGGAAAAAACTGGATTCTAATTGTACTGTCGGCTGTCGACGAAGCTTCACTAAAGATCATAACCAGAGCCGAAAAACACTTGTAGCTGCTGATATTGCTACAACAACAGCTAGTAGAACAACCGACTTAATTGCTTTCGATACAAAACGTCCAGTTGGCATCTTTTTAATACAGAAGGAGAAACGTCGAACCGCATTAAATATGTCGTCCAATCAAATTCCGTGAACAAAACACAAGAGTAGTGATTAATGGAGTGTGAAAATGTAATTACAGAATCTGTCGCTGGACAATAAGATATGTTTACAGTGCCGGAGAATAGTGTTATGATTTGGGGGGATGCGTACAGCAGACTCCACGCAGTGAGAGGGAGCAACGATTATAGGTGGTGATAGAAGATTACCAGAAAAATCAAAGAGATGCTTGCGCAGTGGCTTCAATGTGGTTTATGGGGACGAATCGCCAAGTTACCGCATTACAGACAGCTTAGTGTCTCGAAACGATTGGTACTAGGTATCGAATCGAGTTGTGACGATTCATGCGCAGCTGTTGTTTCAAGTGATGGAAGCATTCTTTCCTCATTCCAAATTTCGCAAGAAAAACAGAATCAACGCAACCGTGGGGTTATTCCTTTGGAAGCCGCCAGAACCCACAGGAAAAATCTTCCTATAGTTGTTGAACAGGCAATGAGTTCAATTCAGGGAGAAATTGATGCTGTTGCGTTGACTATTGGCCCAGGGATTGCTCCTTGTTTAGGAGAGGGACTTGCATTCGCTCAATCATTCTGTCAAAAAAGGAAACTGCCATTGGTTCTAGTAAATCATATGGAAGGTCATGCAATGGCGGCCTCGATCCAAGTATGCAAATTAGAGCCTGCATTATTGTTAGAATGATGTACCGTTTCCGTCTATTGCATTTCTGGTGTCAGGAGGGAATACCGAAACTATCCTCTGCAAAGACAAGGAACAACCATTCATAAAGCTTGGAGACACATTAGACGACGCTTGCGGAGAGTGTATGGATAAGGTTTTTCGCTATATCTATGAAAATACATCCATTGTGTTCCCCCCAGACCAGGTCATCAAACATGGAGGCGCACAGATATCAACTTGGGCATCAGCCTATGAGGAGGAGATGAAGAGGAATCACTTGGATGATTCGTGGATAAAGCAAAACAGGATTCCCTTCCCTACTCCTTTATCCAGGCAGAAAAATTGTAATTTTTCCTTTTCTGGAATCAAAACACACTCTGTTCGGTATTTAGAAAGGGAGATTGCAGCAAAGCATTTTGACTATGAACAAGTGTTACGATTCAGTTTCTATTTTGAACGAGCTGTCGTTAGTCATCTTATAAGAAAGCTGGAATTCACTCTTCAGTCGTATCCAACTATCAAGTCCATCGTACGGATTATGATATCGGAATAATTGGTAGTGCTGTGGAGGGGGAGTGATGAGCAATCGATTACTACAGCAGCGAGTAAGAGAAACGGGAGAACTGTTTTCTGTGCCTGTTTTCATCCCGCCTAAAGAGTATGGGAGTGAAATGTTTATTATTCTTAGGTTATGTACAGATAATGCCATTATGATTGCATGGCGTGGTCACCAGCTATTAGACCAAAATCGAGATATTGTTTCATTTGACAAAGTGATGGATGTGCGTTATAATGATCGATTGGATTTTGGGAAATGACATGTTTGTTTCATGAACCAAAATCACCTTGATTTTTGTCATCTCTCTTGTTTTCAAAAGTCTGAAAGGGAGTTAAATACGATGAGTTGGAATGGGGTAAATTACTAGAATCCTTTTGTATCACCATGTAGTTGTTCTCAGGTGTCGAAAACGTGATTGAAGAGGACATCGACGAGTTCGAATAATGAATTTTGGTTATGGATGTAGATCTATGGATAATGTCGATGAAATCTGTTCGGAGATGGAGAATCTCCTTCGTGATGAAGTCAAGACAGATCATTTGAAACAAAGCAAGGAACTCACGGGATTGCTATTTAAGGATATTCAAACTATTAACAAACTATTCAAGTATGTCACTCGGGATGATCTGAATGTAGCTTTATTCTACAGGAAGAAGCCTGCGACGAAGAATCAATGTTTTACATTTCGAAAGTTGCTTCTGAACTTGTAAGGGAACTACCTGAGACCCAAAAGGAGCTTATAATTGGTGATAAATCGCTGATGATGCGAACAATCTCTTTGATAGATGATGAACATTTTTCCCCTCAGTGGGAGTTGATCTTCGTGTTTTATGTGTAGCAATGCACTGTGCTTTTCAAACATATTGATAGGACTATGTGATTTGTCTACGTCATCCTTTATTGATTATCTACGTGCTCACAACGACATCCTTCTCTTCTTCTACAAACATTTCGATTCACTTACGCTTTGTGATGTGTTGGCGCATCTTCTAATGCTTCAAGATGGTTCTACTTTTTGATTTGGTTTATTCTAGAGAATGGCAGCTGGATTGTTGATTTTGTGCCTCTTATTCACGCGCTGTTAGATGCCTTGAAGGTATATGAGGCTGCTGATAATATTGCATTCCTTCTCAACTGTGTTTTTGAACCTGATGAATTCGGGACGTAGATGCCAGAAATTAGCCTGATTTTTAGTTTTACAGAGAGTATGAATGGAGGTCTTTTTATTCATACCTTCCTTGAGTCTCCGTACTTCCTGGAGAAGGTTACAGAGGCTGTAAATACTCTTCCTAAGTTGAATGGGATCGAACCCTTCAAGTATGAAGGAGTCTCATTCTCGGAGTTCCCTTCAGAAAAGCATGTGGCTGATTGTTTCGTCTCCCACATGTTCTGCTTCATACGGCGTTTATTAATGAGTCGTTGGGAAGGAGGTGGGATGTGATTGACATGAATGATTAATAGAAAGAAGTGTATTACTATCTGATGATATCTTCCAGTATCTCGCTCAAAAGCATGCTACCCAGCCAGTCATTGCCTTTGATTGGGATCTGGTTGCTGGGTTGGCTACTCATCTGGCCAGTGAATGGAATATGTTATTAGATGCCCTGAACTCTCTCACCGAAGGAAAGTCTCAACAAGTATGCCCTTTAGCTCTTATTGAAGCATTCCATCTCATTCAGACCTGGCTTCTCAATCCTCATATTCAAAAGGAGTGGCCCACTTCCGTGGAGGATCTGTTACGTGTGGAAGCTGCTCTGGCCTCTGCTATCCAGCGATTTGCATGGAATTCGAAACTTCATAGTATGGCAAAACGATTCTATCGAGCTGTGATTGAGGAAAAGAACACCAAATGGACAGAAGGTAATTGTACAGTATTCTGTTGATTTTTAGCAATTGCAGAACATGGCCTTATTTTTACCATTGCTTGTGAGTGTAAGGATGTGAGTGTAAATAGTGGAGTTAATGAATAGAAGCATCTCCCAGCTTATGGAGCACTACAGAATATCTGTTTGCGCTGTGATAAACTGACACAAAAGGAATGTGGAGCCAAATTATTAGAAGGAAAAGCATATCAAAAGATGTTAGATATATTGCCCTTACAAGAACTAAAGAAGCCACTTCGTGCGATTGATGTGAGTGTGATATTGATATGTGATTTTAGTTGGAGCATAATCCTGTGATTAATATCTCTACTCAACTGAATAATTTACCTATTGATGCTTTGGCATTATTGATGTCGGGAGGGGATATAAATGAAGTGTTGAGACGATTGATGAATGGAGATATGGATGATGATGTGGGTGAAGAAGTCAATTTGTAGTGTGTTTGTTAAAGTTCAAAGAGTTTTCCTGTCGATAGAACATAATACTCTAAGAATAGTGCATTCATTTAAACAAACACTCTCGCAACACCTAACAACTATTTCTGAATGCCTTAACAGCTAG
>JANPWN010000086.1:0-21157 GCA_027406425.1 Blastocystis sp. subtype 8
CTACAGCAGGAATTCAAGAAGGAACCAATGTATTTGCTTTTGAGATTCATCGTCCCATTGGCTCTTCTTCTTCAGAGGCAGTAGTATTTGATGCAACAGGAGTATTTGGAGTCGATGATTGTTCCACTGTGGTTGATACGTATTCTTCTCTCGAATCAACTTCTCCCACTTCAGGAACTCTGGCTGATATAATGGATTTGGACCCTTATACCACTGGAACTCTACCTAAGACCATTGGTACCTATGTGAGTTGGACTGTTGAGAATCTGGAAGGAAGCAAATGGAACTCATTCAACATTCTAGGAAGCACTACAGTGTCTGGGTGGGGATTCGACATTTATGGATGGATGAGTTCTGGAAGCGAGAGTATTACCCTTTTTTCTGAAGGAGATGTGACAATTTCTGATAGAGTGAAGCCTCAGTTAGCAGTTCCTGTGGCTCTGGCTGGTTTTAGTTCATTCCGATGGGAGGTTACAGATGAAGGTTCCTCGACCACAGCTGTGGGTTCCATGTTTACAGCTTATTGTAAGGCATCAGGAGCTGTATGTCCAGGAGAAGGCACTTATCCTTCTGTAGGTGAAGGTCAGATCTCTCCTTCATCTTGTCCTGATGGCTATCATGGATATGCATATCGAGAGTGTTCAGGAGGAGTGTTGGGTGAAGTTCAAATGGATAAATGTACACAGAAAATCCCTCGAGGAATTCGTTACCGAAGCTCAAGAATGGTATTCGTGATGAATACTCAAGTGTCTTCTGGTTTACCTTCATATGAGAATATTATTGAACGCTGGTATATTGATGAAGGAGTGAATTTACCTGCTGGTTTGACTCTAAATGAACTAACTGGTGAGATTTCTGGTATTCCAACATCTGTGGAGGATCTAAGTGTATTTGTGATTTATGGAGAGAATAAATCTGGAGCCGCTTCTGTTGAAATCACTCTCTCTGTTCGTAAGGGACAGTGTTTAGCTGAAGGTTTATTCCCCTCTACGGATGTGGGTGAAGTGGCTGTCTATGATTGTGCCATGCAGGGAAGTTATGTAGGCACTCAGAAACGATCGTGTATATTAGGAACAGAAGATGGAGTGTGGGAGAAAGCCTCTGGATTCTGTATATCGATAGCAACAATAGTGATTCTGGTGGTAATTGCTATAATTGTGATTGCAATTGTCATTCTTATTTTAGTGCGTATTAGTAAGAAGAAGCATGCTGTAGGAGGAGTGAAAGGCAAGAAGGTAATCAAATCAGCTACCAAGAAGACTACTAAAACAGTTAAAGTCTAGTAATGTTTGTTATATAAACTCTTTTAGATGATTGAGTTCTCATAATAATAAACATTCCTATTCCTCTTATGTCAACTCAGAGTAATAAGATATCAAACAAACACAATGCTATTGAATTATTCCATTACATTCACCACTCCTTCCATCAGTATCAGTCGAGTGTCCAACATAGGAGGAGGAAGCAACTCATTAGGATTCAACTGATTATCAATGCGCTCATAAGCATCCAGCAACTCCAAAAATTCCGACCACGCTTCATAAACTGTGTGCTAATCATCACTTCTCACTCATATCTCCACTTTCTGATTTATTGAAACCTGATCTCTGTTAATCTCATCAAGCATCTCTATCCACAAAGAATCCATTTTCTCTCCAATTACAGTATCCAGCGACTATAATGTAATTCCAAAAATACACCCGATTACAGGATCAATACTCCGATCATATAAGCCAACAGTATCATGTGACTCACAAAGGACTGTTTCTCTGTCAACTTCATCTGTCGGAATTCGGGACTTTATTTGCCACTTCTCATGTGACAATAAACACCGATTTAACAATGGATCTCTGTTGGAACTGACTAGTTCTTTCCGCTTCTCCTTACTCAATAGATTAATAATATCATCTAAATGGAAAAGATCCATTAAAACTACTTCGATGCAAAACAGGTAATTGCGATCGGCGATTCTGTAAACACTTATACAAGAGAAATAAATGATAAAGAAAACGAACATCGCCATCCCAGTGACAAAAAAGACGGAAATTCTCGGGAAATAAAAATTCCAAAATAAACTACTATTTATCCAAATGCAAATAAATACTTGAGAACGAAAGGAATCAGCAAATAGATCAGAATGATTGTACAGGAAGAGAAGAACACGTTTTAGGATCTACACAAATCAGACTCATTTATGCAATTCCACAATCACATGCTCTTGTTGCAATAATCGGCGGAATCCCTCAAACAGAAAGGCATAATCTACTGTGATTGGCATTTGAACTGCTGCACATTGTGATTCCAAAAATAGTGGATATTTTGGTCGTTGCATCTTATAGAGAAAATGTCCTGATGTCAGATCAGAGCGCAGTTGGCGAACTGATTTTCCATCAATCAGCATCTCAAGGATTCTGAAGGCATCTCCATCAGAGAGCATGAGTCCTATCAATCACTCAAGATCACATCAGCTTACCACACACTTGAAACGCCTCAATGAGATTATGAGAGGTAAAACCAGTCTGTTTCTTCTGGAGCGAGAGATACCTCTCAAGTGACCACAAACATTTCATTTCCACGATCTGATATCAGAACCATTCACAACTTCCTACGCTCCATTGATCAAAAGAAGGTCTAATATGAATAATTGAACAGATTGATTGAGATCGGAGACGTTCCATCCAGCAATCCAAGTAATGAAAACCTACAAATTAGACCTGATTTCTGGAATCACAGAAAATGACATCATTCACAATTAATGCATTACACTGTGAGAAGAGAATCTCAATAAACCTAGAATATTATCACTTCCATAAAAAGTCACAATTTGATCAGATCGGGATTCATCAACATGCTTTCACTTGCTTTCAATACAGCAATGACATATTCCGTACAGTCCACAGAAGTGTGAGAGCGTGTTAAACCACAGTGATATTGATGGAGAATCATGGATTGTAAAATAGGGAGGAAGAAACGGAGAATGACAAAATATCCAGGAATTGCGGCAAAAAGCATGGCTATAAATGAGAGAAAAATACAGAAAATACGCTGGTTGACATCAAAATGATAGAGATAACAGAGATCACACCAACATCGAATAAAAGAGAGAGTGAAAGAGGGATGATGAAGGAAGCAATCATGCCACGAAGACCTGGTTCCTGCGTTCACTCCTGGGTCTGGTAACACACACCAAAAGAATAGAGAAGGATAATTCGAAGTGAACTGAGCGTGCTGAATGGAGGTATATTGATGTAGACTCTCCTCACATAATCGCTCTGTCACAAATGAATAATCCACTACTCGTAATGGCGAGACATCTGGAGTGAAATCGGATTCATGTATTGAAGGACTCATTTTGATTTCTTCTGGAATGGCATCTTGCTGATTGCGAATTGAATCCAATGGTTGAGAATGGAAGAGGGGATCCCCAGAATTTGAGCAAGAGGGATATTTGGGATTCGACCATAAGGGATCCCCAATATTAGACATTGGGATCTCCTCAAAGGAAAATACCATCATTGGCACTTCATTCTCATTCTCATCTTCACTCTCGCTTTCACTCGTATATTCTGAAGAATAGTACTCATTTGAAGATGAGCTTAAGTTACTTTCATAGTCCGGTGAAACTGCCAAGTCTGTTGAAACTGCCATGTCTGTTGAAAATGCTAAGGTTGAAGGACCATAGCTATAACTGTAACTTTTTGTAATACTTGAAGTCTCTTCAGAAACACTCTCTGATTCCGTTAACGTACACGAAAAGCAATCATCACCTATTACTTCGTTAAATACATCATAACGAATATCGGGAATAGATAGATGGAGTGAAGGTTGCAGATCCAAAAGAGCTGACATCAAGATGTCACCGAAAGTTGGAATACGAAACGTAGCCAACGCCAAAATACGACAGGAAAAGAGAACTTGAATCGGATTGTCACAGTCCTTTGCAATGACCATGGCTTCAATCAGAGTCAGCTTTAGGAGATACAAATACCGTTTCATTAACGGTTGTCTTGCTACTGATAAGCGGTAGGTGTTTACATCGAATCCATTCTTCTCCTAAACTCAAATCATGATTTCAGCTCCTACTAATAGAAATTCATTACGGTTGGCTATATAAACAATAAACCGATATAACACATATCGATCGCGTAACTTCACCTGTTCATCACTCCACCTGGCTAAACCAACCGAATTTAATCCATCTAAGATTACTTCCCATGTAGCTAGAAGAAAGCGCATCCCTAAAATAGTCGAATCTTCGTCCTCATACTCTACGACTTACAGGTTATCTCAATCCAAACGGAATATAGGACACTCAAACAAAGACTCCATGGATTCCAGCATTGCTATTCGCTTGGTGATTGTAATCGGACATTCCACCAGGTTGTGAAATTGCTTCCTTAATTTGGAATTAAACTCAACAGGCTTGTTTCTACCCATGACAGTATTCTGAGAACCAAAATGAAATCGTTCACCAAAACAGCAGTCAAATAGCATAACAAGCAACAATAACACAACCTCTACAGATGTGACTTAAAGAGAGCCCCTGAAACCCTTTCAATATTGAGTTTAAATGGCACTCATGAAATCTGGAATGAATCGATTTGACCGAGTTTCTGACATTTGTGTTTTCCCTTAAAACGCAGTATATGAGTTATTCACGACCTTTCTCAATCTCTATTACTCCTACTGAAGATATTGTTCTAACCCGTATAAGCATTGATGAGTTTCAATCCTTAGTGGACAAAGGAGAACAATCAACAACATCAATCAGTGTATTCAACTCAAATGATCAGAAAGTGAGAGAAATGGAAGTGTCTAATATGCAGATCATCCTGAAGCTGCGGTCAAACGCTGGAAAACTGCTTCGGATCAAGCAGAATATATTTGCAATTGATTCCAAACAAACCATTTCATTTGATAGTGCTGCTTCTTCTTTTGGCTAATTTCTAGTACGAATACCTTCCAAGATAGTTGATGATCTTATTAAAAAATACAACGACTCCAAAGTACTTGATTCGTGGACTCGCTTATTTCACTTTCATTTGTAGATATAAACTTCAATTTAATGTTATTTTCATCTCAGATCTCATGTTTGAGAAGATATCAAAACTCAAGGAAGAGGAGCAACTCGATGAGATGACTGTTGTTGTAGACATATTTTAATACCTATTGACTCTAGTGGAATCGTGTTTCAAAATCGGATATTCAACAAATTGTAAAATCCATCATTCTTACATACAAATCCAGTCCGTCAGATGCTGCAAATCCTGTTGAAGAACGAGTAGGGACTATTTGAAGTGTTAATTTTAGAAATCTGAGGAATCCTTAAACAGTATCGTGTCCTCCGATGTGTACTTAGTATCCTATGAATGGCTTTATTTAATGTAGACTCCGGAATACAAGAAATTGCGTAAACAATATGATGCTTTGTGTGTCCTATTTAAGCGATGTCAAGATGTGATTAAATTACAAGAAAAAGATAAACAAGAGTTGAAGAATAAGGTTGCAACTGTAGAAGCCGAATTAACCACATTGAAGACAGATATGGATTCGCACCCTAATTTTTCTGTTCCAATAGACTATGTTATATTATTTGTAGACATCTAAACCGACTTCTGTAAAACCAGCCATCTTGACAGGAGTCACTCTCTTTTCTATTGTTCTTTCATTTGTACTTGGTTTTGTTGTTGGCCAGTTTGCTACGCAGTTTGTATGGAAGTGATCTTTCTTCGCCACATGTTTGTTAAAGTTCTCACTCTAACGTTATATTTTCGATGATGAATTCGATTCTACGAAATGTATTCCTTGGAATCGCTGTGGGGTGTACATTTCTTGTTCTTCTTCTCTTCTATTCCTACGTTGCGTACAAGTTTGCCTCAATTACACTTAATAAAATACATTACTATTATCCGTTCTTGTTAACTTCAACAAACACGACAATTCTCTTCCTCCTCTTTCCACTGAATTGCATTTAAAAGATCACCACAAAGATAAAGGGAACCCGTACAACATATCGTTTGCTCCTTTTCAGATTGATTCACTACTTCTACAAATTGATCTGCATCTCTCACAATTCGTATTTTTCTACAAGTTAATATGTTTTCCATATCCTACCGATGCTGGAGATGATGACAAGCTTCTTCAATTCTCCAGATCTTTGCTAAATAAATTAACCAATTATCTTCCTTTCCATTCAATAATGGATCTAGAATGTCTTTCTCCTCTAATCGATGGATACTCAGTAATTCTTCAATTGTCGGCAACTGTACACGTCTACTATTCATACCTCATTTGTTCCTTTACGTATATTCTGGTTTTGGATGTTTGACCATAGTAAAGACAATCTCATCAAAAGGGAGTTGAACCAGTGATGATAACAATGAATCACAGTTTTTATCCCTTCCACAATAAAATAACAGGACTTTATTTCCCTTCACCTCCTTCAATTCTTGTTTGAACCACTTACAAGCTGCTTGCATACTCTTTGGGGTATGTGCTCCATCGATCAGACAGTTCAACACTCCCTTTCTCACATGCTGACATCGAGCAGCCATATGAGTCAAACTCTTCACTTCCTTCATCCAATCTTCTCGAAATTCAATTCCAAAATGTCTGCACACATTTTGAGTAAGAAAATAGGCAACAGTGAAATTGTCCAACAAATAAATTTCCTTTGTGTCTCGTAATATTTCAGGGAGATCTGATGAATTTACAATTTCAATTGAACAATCTGCTGGTTATTCTAGATTATCATACCTACCTGCTTCTCTCGCACATATTTTTAATGCTTCAATCGCCTCTCTGTCTTGATCTAATACAACTGCAGGAACTCCCTTCTTGAAAATTCCTCCCTTTTCTGTTGCTATGGCTGAAAGGGAATGACCAAGGATTTCGGTATGTTCCAGATCAATCAGTGTGACTCCTGTAGTAATTGGAGTTTCAATAATATTGGTACAGTCCAATCTTCCTCCCATTCCAACTTCCAATACTACTACATCCACTTTCTCTTCAAGGAACAAACGAAATGCGATAAGAGTTAGAAATCGAAAGAAACCAGGCCAATTCACAATGTATGTTGGGCGATTCTTCTGATGAGTCATTCTCTCCTCCTACCTTTCTTTGTTTCACCTTCTGGAGTGTTGACCAGACAACGTTAAAGTGTTTGAGATATGTTTCCTTCGAAATACACTTTCCATTGATTCGAAATCGCTCACAAAGATTCTGTAAGTGAGGAGATGAGAAAAATCCCGTCTTTAGACCATATCTGCGCAAGGCTGATTCTACATATGCGCAGCAAGTACCCTTTCCCTTTGATCCCGTCACATGAACAAACTGAAGTTGATTAATATCCAAATTTAATTCATCCAGATAGTATTTCATCAACTGAACCGATGCACTACGGTCCTGAAGGACTTTGACATCGCAGTATTCATTGAACACCAACTGCTCTGCTTTGTCAAATTCTCTTCTTGTTAATTCAATTTCAATTAATACACATCGATATTCATGATTTTGTAAAACAGATTTTGCTAGGAACAACTAATTATATGTCTGAAGCCGATTTCCTGGAATCTATATGTGATGAAATAAGTGATGATACACGTGTTCGAGAGTTGCGTGAAGATGTATCTCGAATGTGTCGAAATGATAATATCTACAAGTTTCCAGGTATGTTTTCATGGGAGACTAGGTAAATATGTAGGCTCGCAGCCCGTATCTATGGATCGTGAAAATGTGAAATTTTTATCAAAAATCGATTACTGTGTATGTGAAAAGACGGATGGAGTTCGGTACATCTTACTAATCTGGCAGGTTGTTGTTATGGGTTTCTGTGAGAGATAGAAGCGGTTTTATTTTATCGATCGGATGTTTAACTTTCGTTTACTCAAGAATATCGATTTCAATAATACTAGTTCCTTCCTCGAGTCTCTTAGTTATCCAGATCATATAGACTTAAACAAAGCAACAGTGCTAGACGGTGAACTGCTTCTTGAAACCAAAGCTGACAAACCTTTTTTGTGCTATTGGGTCTTTGACATTATCTGCTTTAACAACAGAAATGTATCACAGCATTCACTCATTAACCGTCTTCATATGGTACGGACATTTGTCATTCACCCCTTCAATGAAGCCACAGCAGCGGGAAAGCTTTCTTTACCATTTCAGATGCGACTAAAACCAATGTACAATCTTGATCAAACGATTTTTGTATGGAATGAGGTCTGTTGCTACATTAGATCATTATTGATAGGTTGTACAGAATCTTCTTCATGAATGTGATGGTTTGATTTTTACACCAATTCGCGATCCGTATACGCCTGGACAGTGTCTCAAATTATTGAAATGGAAACCAGTGGAGAAAAATTCCGCTGATTTCAAGTTACAAGGAGAAATTATTCGTTTGTGTATATATCTGGAATGATATATAGATGGGAAGCGTCATTTCCGTCTCCAAGTGCTTCGTAACCGAATAGATGCAAACTTTGATTGGCTGACATTTGATACTCCAGAAGAGGAGGAAACATTTGGTAAAACAGGATTAGTGGTTGAATGTGTATTTGACTTTGTATTTGATATTTAACTTGTCTTAGAAGTAGAATCGATGGTCCTATATTCCATTTTGGAATGGTTCGGAGTGGATTCCCTCTCCTCGATGTCCAATCAGTGAAAAGGGACCTGGATGGAGAAAGGGAGGCTGGAAGCCAATTCGAATTCGAAGTGATAAAACAAATGGGAATGCATTACGGACTGTGGAGAATGTGTTTCAAAGTATTTTAGATAATATTACAGTAGATGAGTTGGACAAATTCATTCGACAAGGAGCATAGTATGTTTGTTTTGTCACAATTGGTTTTGTTGTCTGGGTATGGTGAAGAAGGCAAAATCAACTCGAGTGGAGCAAAAAGTGCGTGGTAAGATCATGAAAGCTGCATCGTATTTGAGGGTCATCAAATTGCGTAATCAATAGAAAGGCAATCACTAACAAGTTAAGTGGATCGGAAAGGAAACGTGTAAAGAAACATCGAGACTACCTACGGGGATTGGAGAAACGGCGAGAAGAGTAATACTCTCTATATATTTTCTGATGTCCGTAGACTGATTGTAGCAAACCGAGCAACAAACAATAAACATGCAAAGGAATTGGAGGCTTTGGAACAACAGATCGCAGAATGGACATTACGGATTAAAGAAGAGTCCCAAAAGAAGTATAGTAGATTGTTAACAAACACATGATTCCTTTCCTTCTCCAACATCCCCCAAATCTTCAATAATTACTTCCATATCTCCTGGTAGCTCTTCTTCTTCCTTCTTCCATACATTGGTTGATTTCACATCAACACTTAAAACACTCTCACTAAGTGATCGCAAGCTATTTTGTAGCGTCATCGGACTCTGAGACGCTTTAATAATGGAATTCACACTAATCTCCAATCCCTCTTCGACACATCGTCGCCAACAATTTGTTTTCACATCCATATTCTCATCTCCATGAACCAGTCGTCTACGGAACGAACTCGACCTCAAAGACATAGAGATTCCCGGAACTGCAGATGGAAGGATCTCATTTAGTAACGGTTCTTCTTCGATCGACTCTTCCTCATACTGTTCTACGCTCTGTTTTACAGCTACTCCGATTACAGGGGTTTCATTATGTTCCTGTGTGTATTGGAATACATTATCTACTTCTCTCCGTTTCTCTTCCAGCACGGCGGAATCCACAGTAGGTTTGAATTCCTCTTCAGAACTGTCTGAGATTCCGAAGACTTGTGGTTCAGTAACATTCAATGCGAAGGAACGAGGAACACGAGTATAATGGAGAGGAAAATTATCGCTATCATCCGAAAACTGTTGATATGAGATATCCTCAATTGGAACTAAAGGGATGTGTGGAGTGAATGTAGCTAAAGGCGAAGAAGGTCCTTGTGGAGTGAATGTGGCTGCTAGAGGCGAAGGTGGTTGATGTAGAGTTGATGATGGTAATATGGGTGCTGCCTGTCGAGGAGAAATGGGAGGAGAGACAGATGGTGAGAAATGAGGCGAGAGATGAGGCGAGACAAATAGAGGTGATACAGGTGGTGACAGTTCTGAAGTCGGCTCTTCATTTGGAATCACCATAAATGCCTCTTTTTCTGGATACTGTAGATTCGGTACTTCATTTAACTCATCTTCCTCACTCCACCAAGAAACGGTATTGTATGCACAGTGATCCATTAGATTATAATCATCAAGGATTTCTTGTTTATGAAGTCCAGTTAATAATGGAGTGTGGAAGGGCTCAGACAGTTCTGTAAGATTCCACTTCCATGATTTCCCCGTGGGAATGGGAAATGAACAAGCCATAGGAGTTACATTATCAATAATAAATTCCCGCGGGAATAGAACTTTAATTCGATTCATCATATTTATATAATGCTCCAGACGTTTCGTTGGAGAAAGATTAGCAATCGAACGCATGGTAGATATATTATAGAATCGAGCCTTGTTTTGGAATGCCAAATATTCAAATGATTCTAATTCGTATCCTTGATTCCATATTGCTTGAGCCTGTGAAAGAAGTTGTGAAGCATGACTTGAATTGAATGATTGTAGAGAGATACGAGACACCTCTTCCTCTTCCATGAATGGACCCAGCATCTAAAAGTGATTAGCAAGTGTGTGAGTGAAGAATAGTGAGTGATATTGATGATTAGGAGTGATGAGTGGATATCGATGAGTGAATATCGATCCGTTATGAGTAAATGATTGATTATTAACTCTCTTTCAATTCCTACCATTACACAATATTCTTTATCTTTTATCTCCACATTCACATAGATTCGATTCACAGGAGGAATCAATCCTTCCAATCTCATCAAACACTCATTCCATTCTCTTAATTGAATCCAAAGATTCAACTTCTCAACATTGATCCACAAGAACAGCCAATATCTGTTTTGATATTTCGCATATTCCCACTTCATCTGTTCGTGCTGAGGTAAAATAGAATAGACTTCTTCGATCTAATCATCAATCAATTCATTGATCAACTCACCTCATTAATTGAATCGATACCATAATACACTTCAAAGAGTATTTCACTTGATTTCATATTCACATGAACATTCAGACAATCACATAGATTTTGAAGTATTCCCGCTTCTACTGTTTCATTACGTAAAACGGAAGACACATTATCATGTTGATAAAATGGAAGACAAACAAGAATAGTGTGCGGAATTCTGGAATGCCAACATTCGAGCTGATTTTGAATCTCATTCTCAAGTCGATCTGATGAAATTAACACAAGATAACGTCCATCGGGAAATTCTGGAGGATCATCCAGCCATACCCTCTCATGAGCACTTGCTGTATCAAATTGGCAACCCTCAAGTGAGTATTTGAACTGATTCAATGAAGATTCATTCAATTCTATTGATTATTCCTTCCTTCATATAATACTCATTTTTACGACAAGCACATCTGTTTCTTTCACAGTTGCACGGTCTACAACAACGCCTCCTAGTCGACGAAATTCTCGTAAATTCTCACTATCTCCCTCCCATTCATGCATCACATCATCAACACAACAAATCCATTTTGCATCAAAATACCGCTGAACAGTATCATTTGGAACACATCGAATAAACGGAAGTGATAGTGGTATTCCCTCCAACCGATCATCAAATCGACATTCAACATTTCGAATCTCTCTTCCTGGAGTTCGAGTATAGTAACTACTCATAATTTCCAAATTCATTAATTACTAAACAAGAGAAGCCAAATCCAATAATGGTAGTTTCATTGTAGAATATAATTCCGACAAAAACAATTGGTTCAGATTAGCAACAAAGGGTTCGGATTGTTGATAAACATCCCTCCATAATGCAGCAACAGAAGGAGAACGAATAAGCAAATGATAAGAAAGAACAGAGAATGTCGATGACGCTGCTAAGGTGAAGAAGCTAGAATATGGCTGATCTTCTGAATATGGTGTTAAGTCTATTGTCTAACAATTACGAGAAAATGATGTACCTACCATAGATTGAACTGAACTGTTTATAAATGATGCGTTTCGAAACGAAGAAGCTTTAAAAAGTACAGGACTGCAGTTACTACCAAGAAGAGGAGATTGAAGTGAATAATGAGTAGAATTTGAACTAATTTCATGAATAATGATATATATATGGGGCATGACAAAAATGGGATTCTATGAATCAGCAATAATGTGAGCATTCACTGTAACATCAGTAAAGTACATATACAAGTCTTGCGGAATAGCTAGACACGGAAAAATACAAAACATTAGGCACCGTTGAGAATCAGAACCATCTGCTTCAAGAGGACAGGTGTGGATTAGCTTATCATAACCTATACTTCCCTATTTCATAATACAAATTCCTAACAAGTTACTGGATAAAAGCACTTGAATGGAATCAATTCAAAGCGATTCTCAAAAAGAGGGAGTGTAGGATCAAAATATGCATCGTTGCATTTGAATGACACATCAATATCACGAATAGACATATTCGTAGTTGGAAGCACATCATCAAGAGTTGAAGCATATTCATCTTGAATTCGCCAAATTAAACTGTCTGCAACACAACAATTCCTTTCTTGACCCACAAGTGACACATCACTTCCATTTTTCTCCAAGAACGATCCAGAACTCGTAGCATAGATTAACAAATTACTGTATTCTTTACTGTATCCAACAACGATTCCCAGTTCGCGATTTCCCTAACATTTCATTTGACTATGTACACTATACGATGTGAACCAAGGATCCAATTGCAATATGTTGACTTGATTCCATCTTGGCCTATTCTGATCCAGTTGTCAGAATCAATGAAGAACCGCGATTATTGTCTTCCTGTTGTTTTCTGTTATTACTCTTTTGAAAATGTTTGCAAGAGGGATTCAGAAGTCTCCTGTGTTTGTTAGACCAGTGACAATGAATTTCCTTGGTTTGAGAGGTCATATTGACGGTTTTATGAAAGCAAACTTGAGATGGACTCCTCAAAATAGAGCGTTTTCTGCTGAATCGAAAGAATACATGGAATATGTGATCAAGTCCTATGTTCCAAGTGGCCCTCAGCGAACCAAAGCAGAAGTGATCAGGGAACTAGTTGCTCCCAAGCTGAGTAATGAACGAGTATATGATGACTGTATGTGGTAATCTACAGAGAAAAGAGTTGATTGCAGAAGTTGTTCTTCTGAATCAACCATTTACAAGTCAGGTAATAGAATAAAACCATTCAATGAGGAATAGGAGATGGAGGCGATTCTTGCTTCCTTCATCAAAAATAAAATGTATCTTCGAATTGTTGCATTCTCAGAATACTGCATGGATCATAACTTGGTATCGGATTGTGTGATTTGTGAATTAGATGTCTTCATTGAACGAAACAACCATACTGTGGCTACTCTACAGTTGCAGTAATCTCAAAGAAGCAGAAGTTCTGCAACGCATTCCTCAATATTCGCTGCATTATCTTCGAGGTCGTTATGCCTTCAAAGCGAAGTTTGCTCGCGCACTCTTCAGTTGTGGTCTTTATGAAAAGGGAATGGAGTACATGAAACTGTTCGAAGAAGATAATTTCCGTTTTAGTGACTGCAATAATATCCTGTTAGATGGGTTGTATTTAGGAGGTTATTATAAACAGTGCATTGAGTTATTTGATAAACTCGAGAAAATCTCTCTCCAGCCTAAAGATGCAGATACTAAGGTTCCAGAACTCTATAATGTGGGTTATGGAGCTGTACTGAAGTCTTACTGCAAACTGAATGATGAGGAGGGAATGAATCGCATCATGGCAGAAATGACGCAAAAGGGAATTACTCCTCGAGAAGACGCTTATTTTGAAATGTGTGAATTATTTGATCACTCAGAGAAGTGGAAAGGGAAGGCAAATCGGGTTTTTGAAGTTTGTCAACAAAAGGGTGTTCTTTTGTCAGAGACACAAAAACAAGTGATTTCTGCACGTGCAAGGGAAGAGTGCTTTGGTGCCGGTGTAATTGTAATCAGTGATTACTGTAAGAAATACGATTCAGTTTTGGATATCCACAAAGAGACAAGACAATTCGGTTTGTTTGATTTCCAGAATTAACAATTAGTATTACAGTGTCGAGAATTGCCAGAATCAGCATGTAGAATGAGAGTGTTAAAATTATTCCGTGATATTGGAGCTGAGTACCGTTGGAGTTCGATGCGGAATTATGAGATCGTGATTCGGACGAAAGTGGGTCAGGAAGGAGTGAAAAGGTTGTTACAAGATGAGTTATCTCCTTCTATCCCCTTTACTGTGGAGGTGAGTTTCGGGGGAATGAATGAGGTGTAGGGATATAACGTCCGTATTCAATTTCCGGATATTCTGCGGTGGGTTGATCGCGCACCGTTCAATTTTGGGGTGTTTTTGAAATGAAATGTTTGTTGTTATACTATGGGGACCCCAATAGCTTGTCAAAGAGTTGGGATCCCAGATAGAATCAGTTGCCTTTTTTTTGCTGAGTTCTCTTAAGAAAACTCTGTTTCTATCTTCTTAATTGTGTAAATCACTGGTATTTGAGAAGCGGCCGTGGGATGTCTCTGAAAGCGGTGTTTCTTATATTCATGGACTTTGATCTATTTCGTAATATTGGACTGATTCACCAGGGGTATTTTTAGGGGTTATTGTGTTAGTAATAGCATCTATTCGTTCCGTATTCGTCACCAGTCCACTAATAAGGGTCAGATTCTCTTCTGTGATTCAAATCCATGTATAAAAAGCAATTTCAGAGATAACACTTATGTATGGTTTTTGTTGATGATTTTGTAACGTATTAGGTTGAAGATGCCGAACTGTATTATAAACCGTGCAGTATCGATGTAACAACCAATGCTTTCGTTTCCCGGAGTGTTTTAATTCGCTATTCTGGTGAAGAGGCCTCTTTTCGCGACTCTTGCTGTTGGCGTATTGAGGTGCCCTACGAAGATGTAAATGATACTTCATTGACATTTACAGTGGATTTGTATTCACAATGTCCAATTCGGAATGACAAGCGCGTTATCGCATATGCAGAAAAACCAACAGTATTATTTCTTTTGGGTTTATCAGTTAGCTAATTGGAAGTCAAACAATCACCATTTCCCGTGTCAGTTCCGATTCGTCGATGAGTTATGTTCGCCTGTTGTTTCCTGAGCAGGGTTTGTGTGAAATCACGGGACTGGTGATTTGTTCGCTTGTCGACATTCGCTTCACGCAAACTGAAGATCAAGAGCATATATCAATGGCTGACTATCTTTTTGGAGATTGTGACGTATGAATGGACAAAAATCATGACATTTTTAGTCATACATTGAGATGACGAAAAAAGCATCTCAGTTGAAAGAAAACATCGATGTGTTGTTCGAAAGTAGTTACTATCATGTTTTGAACTGTCTGCAGACTATTGATCTGGTAATTGGTGATTCCGGAAATTCTCACGATTTAGCAATACAATATCACAATGATGAATTCTGTAACAGTAGCAACTCGCTATGCTCCCTATCAGTCACTTCTATATCCATTTGTGTCACATTCAATGCATTCCTTCATTTACGATTCCATCAGAATCTACTCTTAATTCTTCCTTCTCTCTCACCCTCCATACACCACAGCCTAGTTCGACTCCACTCTGTGGTTCTCCGCGATTGAGTGGATCACGGGAAACTCTGAGAGAGTCTTTATCGTGTGTGGAATTTTCAGTTGAAGCCCCTATTCTCATGTCACCTTCGAAGAGTGACGAATTCCCGCGGAAATCTATTTCCCCTCGTGAGTCCCTGGAATTGCGAGCGGAAGGGATGCGTGGGTTAAGAGAAAATTTAGCGGCAGAATTAGTTACGGGGATTCGTAAATGTGCCCATCAACTGTGGACAGCTCATGATCGATTAACCGCGGGAATTCGTGATTGTATTGGGGTGATTGTAGAATCGCTAGCAGAGGTGAATTCCAGAAATTTGCACAATTATTTTAGCAGAAATGTGTTGGTAAGCAAATTGGACAGAGCAGATATAAAAGGAGAAGTGAGTTATGAATGAAGTCATAAACATTAGAATAATGATACTTTGAATGAACATTATGGATTATTTGAACGAGTTCAAGCGAAGGAAGACCAAGAGGTACTGATGATGAATGATTCATTGATTGAATTGGTGGGAAATGAGAGGGCATTTATGGTTGTGGAACAGTATGAGAAGGAGGAAATGCCAGTGGAGAAGGAAAGAAGAAAATCTTGGAGATGCATGAAATGTGGTCGATGGTGTGTGGGATATGCAAAGAGATGTGATGGGTGTTTGATGTGGAAGAAAGGCGATGTTCATATTGTGTTTTTATTGCATGGTTTTCGGGTAGGTTAATGGTGATGAGTGAATGATGAGATAAGCTATCTAATTGTAACCATATCTAACCTCTTCTAGGCTACTCCATCGGATATGCGTCATATAGTAAATCTTCTCCTTCTCACATATCGACATATTCATATCATCTCGCTTCATTCACTTATCAATCATACTCAGGATTCACTCACTCAACAAGCATTCCTCGTTTCAAGAGAAATTCATTTTCATCTGACATCAATGTCAAATACATTAACTCATCTCTCATTCATATCTCATTCGATTGGCTCTCTTGTTCTTCGTTTGGCTCTTAATTCACCCCTTCTCAATCCATTTCGATCAAAGTTTAATCTCTTTTTGTCCCTAAATGCTCCTCATTTAGGGGTCTTATTTCCTACCCTGACCCTTGACTGGGGATCCAAATTCTACTCTTTTTTTAATAATTCGAAGGTTGTTCAACAATTACTTCTTAAGGAAGAAAAGAATCAACGCAATTCTCTCTTGTACAAAATGGCGTTGAATTCTGGATTGGAAGCTTTTCGTTATCTTTACCTCTTTTCATCGTGCCAAGATACGTTTGTTCCGTTTCATTCAGAGCGAGTTGAAACGAATCCCACCATTCTGGGAACAAAGGGAATAGAGAAAGAGGTATATCAGGAAATGGTAAATGGATTCTGGAATGGCATTATCCGTGCTGAAAAGAAGGTGAAGGTGAAGAAATTCGATGTCTACTATGAAGTGAGAGAATCAATGTATTTTGAATTATAGAATATTTCTGTATCCTTGGATTCGATTATTGGAAAGACTGCTCATAATAATGTGCTGCGAGAAGCCAATGTGATTCAGATGTTGCTATTTCAGTGTGCTGAATGCTTTCAATGTATTGTTTGTTAATTTTCTTCACTTTCAACAAACATCATTTAACTATTCTTTACCCATCGATTCATTGTTTCATAAATTGTCCTACGCTAAAATTCAATCTCAATAAAATACCAGGTAATTGTACTATTCAAAGCTCGCTTGCTTATCCTCATAAAACCACCAGTATACATATTTTTAAACGCCGAACATACTTGCCGCAAACCATTCCTGCCATCTGCATCACGAACGATTGTCCTTACTGTACTTCGAACGGTTAAGTAATTCGGATCACCATCTTTTATTCATTTCAACGCAACAATAGTACCGTTAATTTGCATTTGTGTTTTGATCATATCAAAAGGATGTGTGATAAAAGTAGAAGTAATTCCTGCAGTAATTCCAGTTAACAACGTTAGTAATGTTACTGGGATCGATTCATGTGTTTCATTCAACTGCATAATGTGAGGCTTGATAGTATGGTAGATGCAAATATATAACCCACTGTTGGGAGCATCACGTAAAATTGTTGGAATCAATCCAGAAAATAGACCCTTCTTGTTCACACTAAGAACATTTTTGCATGTGTGATAGATTGTATCATTCGTTAGCTTGTTGTATTCCATTCGGGTCTTTACAATCGTTACTGGAAGCATAATTGTTGAACAGATCGATCGTGCAACAAATCCCGCTCCAAGTGAATAAAGTGATTTATGATTAATGTTTCTACAGATGAGAGAGAGAAGAAATAGATACGGTTTTCCATTTGTTTCATCCTGTAGAATCAAATGCAACAAATAGTAGTAGAGACCGACTCCAAAGGTAACTCGGATCAAACTTGGTGACTAGAATCAATTCTCTTCACAAAGACTCACCAAACCATCCCAAAACCCAATAATTCCTCGTTCTTTGTAGATGTTTTTAGCAGCAATTTGCCATTTTATATTTTGCTTCATTTCTAATGTTGACCCTTGCTTGAGAGTGGCTTTATGATAATAACCCTGTTGCCTTGTTTTGATCACATCCATTGGTTGCAAAAGAGTAGCTACATTATGACATACATCTGTTTGAAATTACCTGCCACAACTCCCGAAGCAGATCCAGAGAAAAACTTGTAGACGCCAAATATAACTACATAAAACTAAAAAGAGTAAGTTCCCACCTGGATGTTGCTCTTCATCGATCAACATTCGATCCAGTCTCAATATCCTGCGAAAAAAGCACAAATAACATTGTTTCTCCAGTTTCCACTTTGAAAAAGGTGATATTTCTGTCATCCAAAAGGAGCATTCATTAGTACTCAACAAACAGTTCATTCCTCCTCCATTTCCTCCTCCTCACTTCCTAAAAGGACCATTGGTGCTTCCTCAATAATATTCTGCGCTTTGTCCTTAATCTTCTTCTGCAATTTAACTTCACGCACACGCAGCCTCTCTCTCTCCTTATCCTTCTCTTCGTTCGCTTCGACATCCTTCTTCACTTCTTCTACACGTTTCTCGATTGCATTCTTGTTCAATTCATTTTCTGTAGGTGATTTATCCATCCATTTATTACCATTCAACTCATTAATATCCAATATACCATCTCCACGCTGAATTGGATTACCATTTTCATCAAATCGAATTGATTTGGAAGAAGTTTCATTTCCCTAAATATGACTATTTCTGTCAAATCCAACATTCAAACGAAGTCGCCGTTTCTCTCGTTTCTAGTGATTAGATCAATACATGACTCATACAGGTAATTGAGGTAATTCATTCTCATCTATAGAAAGTGTGTTTCGACCTGTTGCTACAAGCAATTCGTCATCACTTTCTCCTTCTGAATGGGGTTTGGTTTCAGGTGTCTCTTGCATCTCTTGGCGTAATTGCTGGAGTTCATATGATTCCGATGATTTCTTCTTCTGATGATGGTTAGATTACCAGTCAAAATGAAAGAATTCCATTCTCATTCTTCACACTTGTCATCACATACACTCACACAAATACACTCACACATTCATTATATTCACTCTAATTTACCTTGTTCAATTTCACTTTGGGTACCACTCCTAACCCCAGACTCTCAGCAAAATTCTCCAAAGGCAATGAATTCACATCGTGTCCAGCCAATACCACACTCCTCACATAGGATCGGAATGCACCCACAGCCAAAGCATTCAGCTCTGTATCCTTAGCCACTTCCTGCATTACTCTTCTTGTCACTGATTCCGTTCGACTAGGATTCACTGAAATCCGTTTCACGGGAATCCGAGCTTCCGCCATCATATTAAGAAATCTCTCTTCTTCAGATGGAAGAATGAATGTAAGAGCATTTCCTTTTGATCTGAAACGCCCTGCCCGTCCCACACGATGAATATAACTAGCGGAATCCTCAGGAGCATCGAACTGAATTACCCAATCAATATTAGGGAAATCCAATCCCCTAGCAGCCACATCTGTACTCAACATACAAGCTTGATCCTTCTGTAACTAATAGTCAACCATCTCAATTATACCCACATAGTCATAGTAGGTATAAGTTCGCATGGTTTGCTTCTGTTTACCATGAATATGCATTAATGAAACTCCAGGTTTCATTCGACGAAATGTCTCAAATAAAAATCGAACTTCTTTTCGGCTATTTGCAAATACAAGTGATTTTGATTTTAAATGAGACTTAAGGAATGAATACAACAGTTCGATTTTCTGTCCTAATTCACAGACTACGTAACGTTGCATCTATAATCAAAATCATCATTTCATTTCTACAATTGTCTTGGGAGTTACATAATCTTCATCGGGAGTTACATTGATGTAGAGTGGTTCATGAAGAATATTACTTGATAACTATCCATTCATCTCTTCTCCAACAACTCACTTTCTTCACATTCTCATCCACAGTTGCACTAAACATCAGACTTTGGCGTTCTGTTCCCAGAGCATCCACAATCTGATCAAGCACCTTTCGGAAACCCATATCCAAACATCTGTCAACTTCATCAATTACCAAACACTTCACATTTGTGCAATCAAACCCCGGTGTCTGCTCAATGTGCTGTAGTAATCGACCTGGTGTTGCTACCAGAATGTTCATAGATATGATACGTTTTTGCTCATCCTAGGCATCAGAAGAACTTCAAAAAACCACTTCGAAATCCTTTCCTCCTATCACAAGTCCAGCTGAAAAGGAATGGTGCTTTCCAATTGTACAAAGAACGTCAAAGATCTGAATAGCCAATTCACGAATTGGAGAAATTATCAAAACACCAACTCCATCATCTGTGTCCCAGCGCTCACGATAAAGACACTCTAAAGCTGGAATTAAAAAGGCAAGAGTTTTTCCTGAGCCTGTTTTTGCACAACCAAGTGTATCACGTCTACAACTAAGAAAACAGTGTATAATAAGACCCTTCCAAGGACTGTAGTATTGAAGCTTGCTGAATTTCAGTCATCTCAACAAATCCAGCTTCTTTGAGACCTAGAAACGTAAAACTGCCAATGCACCACAAACCCGTTTTTGTATACTGTGAAATCGGAAGCTCTTCAAACTTTTTCAATGTTGTTTTTTCATCTTCGGGAGAAGACGCAAGTTCGGCAATCTTCGCATTCAGCTTCTCAATCTCCTTAATTTCCTTATCAACTTTTGATTCCTTCCTTGTAAATCGTTTTCCAGACTTTTTCTTCATTGACTTTCCC
Source organism: Blastocystis sp. subtype 8 (assembly GCA_027406425.1). Lineage (NCBI taxonomy): Eukaryota > Bigyra > Opalinata > Blastocystidae > Blastocystis > Blastocystis sp. subtype 8. The sequence continues at coordinate 20,869 of JANPWN010000086.1, forward strand.
TTAGGAGACATCCCCTTCTTCCCCTTCTGAAAGGACCTGGCAGTTTTCTTATTTGTCAAATCCATGATGTATTGGAGATGTTTAGTCAAATCGAAAAGGATTACTGGATTACTCTTTCCAACTTCATTCCACACAATTCATTTACAAACAAACAATCACTACTTTGCAATCAAGCAACTTAGAAAGTAGGGTAAGAGTTCATCTTGTTGATACCGCAGATACCAGCTCCAGTTTCCTTGTAGGCAATCTTGATGTATCCCTTATCACCCCAGCTAGGACCCCAGGAGTT
>JANPWN010000089.1:0-11224 GCA_027406425.1 Blastocystis sp. subtype 8
AACGTGGAAACGTAGAACTGAGTTGATCAAAGTGCTATTTCCCTGCAATTGGAGTATATAAGAGATTCAAGAAATAGGAGTGAGTGTGAAAAAGAGATCTGTGGCAACAGGGAAGAATTAAGTCGATGAGATAACATGAATGCAACAAACAGTTCCAGTTTACCTCTTAAACTTTGACATCCTTCTCCTTCTTGGTGGTCTTCTGGACGGTAGCTGTCTTCCTTCCTTTAACTCCTCCCACAGCCTTCGACTTACGAGAGACACGAACCAACACAAAAACAACTACTGCAATAATGATAATAGCAATCAAAATAAGAATAACTAGAAGAACAATCGACATGCAGAAGCCAGATGCCTTCTGCCATTCACCATCGGTTGTACCCAGAATACACTTACGACTCTGTGTACCAATATATGCTCCTTGTTTAGAACACTCATATACAAAGGTTTTGCCGACTTCTGTACTCTCAAAGATAGAATCGGCTGGACACATTCCTTTGCGGACCAGAATGCTAACATCAGTATACACCACACCTCGACCATTCTTAGCATATACACGGTATGTCGTCAGATCCTGACTAACCGTAGGTACACCACTAATTGCACCAGAAGTAGGATCCAGGGTCAGACCAGTGGGAAGTGTCACATCCTCAGCAATATAGAACTCGTCCACAATATTATCATAGCTTACAGGACCAGTAGTTACAGATGTATCCAATACAAACTGATAGGAAGCACGAGAATATTTAACATTCTCAGGGAGTTTTGGAATACAATGACTATTATCAATCTCACTTAACACACCATCATCTGTACAAGTACGGAAGGAATAACCAGTATATTTGTCCGGACAACGAGCTGGTGAGATTTCGCCTTGAGGCACCGATGGATAGTCACCGACACCCGGACACACATTACCAGTAGCCTTGCAGTATTGGAGAACTAACTCAGCTGTACGCAGACTTCTGGATCCAATCACATCCACTTCCCAACGTAACTGTCTAAATGAAGCAATACCAACAGGAGCACTAAACACAATACGCTCACAACTGACTAATGAAGCTCCTGTTACCTCGTGCAGAGTGGTGTAATCATCGACCTCTTCATGACGACCATAGAGTGAGAAACCCATTGTGACATCAACACCCGACTGGAAACCATAATTGTTGAATTTGGTTCCTTCTTCATTCTCCACAATCCACTCAACATAAGTACCAATCTCATTCGCAAATTCAACAACTGTATCATGATGAATATCGAAGAGTTGATCGAAGCCTCCTGATAACAGTGAAGAGCCTGTGATCGATGTGTAGGAATCAAGGACTGGAGAGCAGTCATTGACTCCAAACACACCTGTGGCATCGAAGATCATCTCGTCAGCAGTGGACTGATCAGCGGCTCGATGCTCCTCAAAAGCAATCACATTATTATCTCCAGCTACAGCTCCTGAGGTTATAAGGATAACATGGAACTTGGAATAGAGAGTGGGATCATGAGATGTCAGAGCAGAAGTGCTTGCGGTGAAAGTACTAGGTAGATTGAAGCGAGCGACCAAACGACCATTGAAGTAGGCAGCAACACCACCGCTGTATTTCATATGCACATTAAGCACATGATACTCATCGAGAGAAGGGATGTTGAACTGACGTCGAAGATACGCAGTCGTAGCAGGGACCTTTCCCAACTCGGAAGCCTTGCCAATGGTCCACTGGGAGTCATCGAAGGTGACGGAGTTCCAGTCATCGGCCACTGAATCCACACTGGAATGGAAGTGCCAATCATCAAAATTGATCTGGAAAGGAAGATACGAAGAGAAGGTTCTGTAGATTGTGGGAACATCGCCCTCATAGTACTGAAGATCAAAACGTAGAGTACCCACATCAACAGAGAAGGAGTAACCAGAAGGGAAAGCATTTCCATAATAGCCACCATTACCAAGCTCTATTGTGTAGATTCCATGAGGAAGACAGAAATCAGCATAGAGTAAGTTATCATTGGCCATGTAGAGAGATGCCTCCTCACGCACCACAGTGCCTGTGTGACCACGACCCTGATAGACTTTATAGTGTTCTCCTGAAGGACTGCTGCTTGTGGTGATTGTAGCTGTAATCAGACTACGTGTTCCCGAGCAAATTGATACTGATAATTGCATGGTACATGTCACTTGCTCATTATTAGGCTTACGAGCAGTGATGGTGTAAACAGTAACAGGAGTTAGCTCAGTGGGAGTACCCACAATAGCTCCTGTGGGCATATCCAAGGACAGACCAGCAGGAAGAGCGGGATTAAACTGGAAGTCATGATAAAGATCGGTTGAAGGGAAGATCTCTGCAATCTCGATATTGAGGAAGACTTCTTGATCCGGATAAGAGAGAGCAGGGAGTTCTTGAGTGAAACTATCAAGCATCATATCTAAGTAACTCAGATGCCATGAACAGCCAGAGTCAGCTGTAGCATTAAAGTTCTCAAATCGATACACATTGTAAGCCTCTGTATTCTGAAGATAAATGTGCTTCTTCTGAGAGGTTTGCCACCATTTCCAGCCATAGAACTCACCAAGATTCACATAAGTATCATCACTTGGAGAACGCTTTGCCTTCACTGTGACTCCATCCATAGAACGATCCATACGTGAGTAATGACTTGTCACCTCAAAGGAAGTGAGTGTTTCCATGCGATAGTTATTAAACACAACCTCCACATAATTATCTCCGCACTGCATTGCACTTACAGCACTGATTCCATAGTTATTAAAGGCATTACTGTAAGGTGATATGGTTCCTCCATAGGTAGGTACCATCTCGAATGTTCGCACTACCATGTCTCCTGTCAGCAACAATACAGTAGCATCGAAGGTGGATGTTATCATGGTATCTGAGAGAGCTAGTACTCCAATAGCAATCATATTATCACCTTGTTGGAGATAACTCACACTGGCACCATTCAAGGCAGAAGAGGCTGTAGGCTTCGTGAAGTAGTAATAATCCATTTGAGGATATGCGTGGTCAGTGATCGATGTAGTGCTCAGGTCACCCTCGAATCCATTCTGGAATATCAGACGATTGTTGAGATACACAACAACACCATAGCGATATCGAATACCCACAGAGAATCCAGCAATATTGGTGAGTGAAGGAATGTTGAATGTCTTCTTATAGAGCTGGACACGGTTTGTTGAATTCCCAAAGGAACCCAAGCTTGCCTGTTGCCAACCATTCGTCTCCGTATTGTACCAATTCGCAGGGACTTCACCCATCTTATAGTACCACTGTTCACTCTCAGTGATACTGAAGGCAGGATTGATAAGAGTATTCGACTTGATAGTGAAGAGACGAGCTAGTGAACAACGAGTGAGTGGCTCTTTCTTCTCACCCGAGAGAGTATACAAAACGACGAAGCTACTGGTAGCCCATTGCTCAATTCCATAACACTCAGCATTCATTATTTTTTTCTCCACACATATCCGCGCTTGGTAGTCATTACTACGATTTGGACTCTCCACAGGAGGATCATCGAATATGGTTTCTCCTGAGTCAGGATCGGTCAGACGGAATCCCTCTTGACGTGAGGTACTGCTGTAACTATGAGTGTATACCAGAATCGCACCACTGCATGTCTCCACTGTAATACTCAGAGTGCCAGACACTGGAGTATAACCAGCAGGAGAGGCAGTAATCGTGTAAATAGCTGTCTTGGATTCAGTCGGCATACCCTGAATAGTGCATGAATCAGCATCTAATGTCAATCCCTGAGGAAGGGCGGGTTCTACTGAGCAAGCCTTGAATCCCTGAATATCAGGAGATATCGATACAGTCGAAATATCCTTCTTCAATGAGTAGGTATTGGGAGTGAAGACAATAGACGAAGGAACTGAAATAGCACATACATAAAGAAATTGTTCACGAATCTGGATACGTGTACTTAACGCTGATTCAACATAATCAATACGAATATGCCGGTAATTAGTAGTACTAAAGAGACCATAGTCAAGATGGAGAGTTCCAGATGCAGGGATGTATTTTCGACCCATTACAATGGGATCGACAGGAGCCGAGGCAGACGCCGAGGCGGCCATCACACCGCCCACATTTGAAACAGTAGGTACTCCACCTATATAACCGTTATTGGACCACATACCAATAGCATTAACAGTAGCCATAGTATTGTTGTAGGAGACAATCATGTATGCACTTGAAGCGGTAGTCGCACACATGGTGTTTACATTGAGATCCATGGACAACTCACCTTCGTCGATCGAAGAGAGATAGGACATGGGCTCTGGCATCATATAACAACTATGAATAGAAGGAGAGGCAGGAGAAGGGACACTTGAAGCATATACCATCATCCAGGCATTGAAATCAATTATAGTCTGAGTTGTCTCTTGGAAATGAATTTCAATGGCCAAAACAGATTGAGTAACTGACACTTCCACAGCATTACGAATCACTGAGTGATAGGCCAATGTAGGATAAAATCCGGTAGCCTGAGTTTGTGAGGTGACTTCTCCATCACTCATATTATCTCGGAAAACTTCTTTTCCATTGATATATGCGACAATTCCAAACTTATAGAGCATGCTCAACTGGTAAGCAGCAAGATCCGATACACCTGTGAACAGATGACGGAAGTACTGGGTTCCTGAAGTTTCAGCAGTAGGTGTAGCGAGATTTACACTTATCCATTGGGAATCATCAAAAGATATGGAATTCCAGTTACCTTCAGAATATCCTGAACGGAACTTCCAAGAAGCACTTTCTTCAATGGGTGTGTAAACTAGAGTAAAAGAGAAGAATAACGACATACGGGACAAAGTATAGGAATCTTCAAGGAGATCAATCATGTAGTTTCTTAAAACGACACTACCATATTGTGAATAAATAATAAAGTAGGATCCCTTATCCCAACTATCGCCATACCTACAGTCTTAAACAGTTCGATCACTCCTACGAATCCTTGGCCAAAAATGTATACTGGGAATTTGTTGACTGAGGAAGGCAGTACTCGTTCTCTCGATACTCATTATCGGCAAAGGGTTGACTAGTAACAACTACAGTGTTTCCACTCTTAATAACATAGGACTCTTCATCAGCTCCAGTTTTACACTGCTTTGCCACTCGAACATAAACAGTGTTATCCTCGCACGTGTTCGTGCAGTAAACAAACACTAAAAGGTTAACAGGAACTTAAATCTGTACTAAATAACAAAACGGCAATGAAGGCCTTCATGTTTTTATTTATTATGCAGAGCCACACAAAAGGGGAAACTGTTCAGTGATATTGTCCCTTTGATTTATAATGTGTAGTAATTACTCCACAACTAGAGTGATCCACCTAATACACATGCTTCTATTCGAAATCATTTTGTTTACTGAGTTTATTATTATGTTTTATAAAAGCACATATTGCTACTTGCTGTAGGAAGATAGAAGTGTGAATTAGGTCTTGAAAAGTGCGTTAATAATTATTGTGTATCGTAGAAAATATATCTAGAGTGGAATAATGACGATTTATTATAGTGACAACAAACAGCAATGTTATAAAACAAGTGACCAACTGGAAGTCACTCATATCTCTGCGAGATTCTCGTGATTCCCGCGGTGCACTCGTTTTATAACATTGCTGTTTGTTCCTGTAAAAATGTAGTTTGTGCTTTAGTAGCTGTATTTTTTGCTTTTGGCAGAAAACAAATAAACACAACAGATTGAGATATTCTTCATTTGAAGTCAAGATCCATAGAACATTCTTTCGAACAATTATTCTTTTATCGTCACAGTCTATTATAATGCAACCTCCAAGACTAGATATCGTGCCTGTAAAATCTTCTTCTATAAGAAACAATATGAGAAGTTATTGGAATTTGTTCGTTCTCATCAAGAGATGGGAAGCTGTTTAGAATAACTTTGGATCAGTTACTACATAAATGGTAATGTTTCTATATCGACTAACACCCTTAATACTACTGAAATAGGTAACGCGTAGTCTTCTGTATTCTTATATCATTTACAGTTCATCTGTTAGCAGCCTATTTTATGACTGTCGTATACAAAATGTTCATATCACGATTAATCACTATCATCGAGATGACGAAGAGAAGCAAGTGAAAACAATAAAATAAAAAAATGAAGATGAAAACTCTGATATGGACATTTTTGAAGAGGAACCGCCGTTTTAGTCAAATAGAAGAAAGAACTTATTAACCACTTGAGGCGTGTTTTTTACTTCAATAGTTTATTTTCTCACTGTCAAAAAACCCAAAATACCGCTACTGAAGCACAAACATATGTTGAACATTTACACTGGAAACTAATTCTTGCACTTTTCTCAACAATATAGAGTCTATCTAACCTATTCTTCTTCCCAAAAAAGCAAATCAACCAAACATTTGCATAGTCTCATGTTTTCTTGATTATCAAAGTTGTCATGTACCACTGTACTGTTTTCGAATTTCTCAAAAAAACGTATAATATGAGTGTGCGATTCTTCGTTCTTTGCATCATCTGCGTGGGCGCCCTTGCTGTTAATGCAGGTGAGCAAGTTGAGAGTGTCCAAGGCTTGATTAGCCGTGTTCTTGGAACTGTGAATTTTACTATTCCAGCTGATGGATAGAAGTATGTTAACTATTTTGATCTCAAGATTGTGGAAAAAGAGAATCCACATCGTGATTTCTGGGTGCTGGAATCCGATCCAGAGACTGGACACCTTTCTATTCAAGGAACAACTGGAATAGCTATTGCTAATGGACTTTACATGTCATGATTCGAATCTGTGTTTCATCATAGGTATATGAAGTACTACTGTAACTCAACGATTTCTTGGGGTGAAGATGGAACTGGAGATAATATTAATATCCCGCTTCCTCTCCCTCTTGTCAAGGAACAATGGAAACAGGAAGTGATCATGTGATGATAATACAATGCATAGATTCTTTCGGAGTACCGTTACAACATGAATGTATGTACCTTTGGATATAGTTACGTACATTGGGACTGGAAACGTTGGGAACGTGAAATTGATTGGATGGCTCTGAATGGAGTTAACATGCCTCTGGCCTTCAATGGGTATCTTTTCTTTTCCAGTTTCATTCTTAGTCAGGAGTACATCTACTATTTGGTGTACAAGAAGCTGGGTCTGAGCACAGAGGGAATTCTGAACCATTTCACTGGACCTCATTTCCAACCCTGGAATCGTATGGGTAATATCAAGGGTTGGGGTGGTCCTATCACTCTCACTTATCTCTGGAATGACTTACTGCTCAACAAACAAGTGATTTCAAACATGGATCCTCATCTGTAGATTGTTGAACGTGAGGTGGCTTTTGGTATGCTTCCCGTGTTCCCTGCTTTCTCTGGATATGTTCCCGATGAGTTTATTGTTGTTTCCTTTCCCTACATTCATGTATAGAAAGTCTATCCCAATGTTTCGTATTCTATTTCTCCTTCATGGTCTAACTTCGTTGAGCCCTATGGCTATGTAGTGCTTTTGGAGCCCGTTGATCCCATGTTCAAGAAAGTAGCTTCACTCTTCATTCAAGAGCAACTATATCCTTAATCTTTGCTTGTTTCGATTCCTTCACTTCACGGACTTCTATGGGTATACTTCTCATTTTTATAATGGAGATCTTTTCATGGAGATGGATGTAGGATTTCCCTGTACTCTCTGATTCATAGCCCAAGACTATGGAGGATTCTTATCTGCGTAGTTGTAGCAAGGGTATGGTAGAGAGTATTAAGGAAGTGGACCCTCAGGGAGTCTGGCTCACTCAAACCTGGGTCTTCATTGACTTCCAGCTGTGGACTAAGGAGAAGGTGTCTGCTTTCCTTAGTGGCGTTGAGGGACCAGACGATATGATTCTCTTAGATCTGATGAGTGATTTGAAGCCTGTGTATGATAAGGGAGGTGATAACAAGAAGAAGGTGAATTCCGGATGGTTGATTCATTGCTAGTTCATTTGGGGATCCTTACCGAATTTCGGTGCCGTAAAGGGTCTTTACGGTGATCTTGGCGCAATTGCTGAAGGTCCTATGAAGGCTATGAAGGAGTATCCTGATTACTTCGTGGGAATTGGAGCATTTATGGAAGGAATCGATCAGAATGTGGTTGTTTACGACTTGCTTTACGTATGAGAAAGTGAGTGAAGTGACTTTAAGGAGATGGCTTGGCGAAAGGAGGTGGACCTGAGTGAGTGGCTCCATCATTACTCTGTTCGTCGTTATGGTGTGGATGATCCTAGCTTGAAGAAGGTATGGGACATTCTTCTACCTAATATTTATCACCAACGTAGGGGATTCTTAGAATGATTACCGATAGGTGTGCATTTCTGGTTACAGCCTCCTATGATTCAGGAACCCATTCATAGTCGCCGATATGATCTTACCGATTATCAAGATATAGCTGATGCCTATGCTCTTCTTCGTGAAGTGTTTCATTATTTTCTCTCTTAAGATTAGTATGCCAATGCTCATGTCCATCTCTCCGAACCATTGGCTTATGATTTTGTGGATACCACTCGTCAATACTATCAGAACACCTTCTCTGAAGTCTTACGTGTCTTCTCTTCTGTTATTAATTCCTGTTATCCATTTACTGATGAATATGATTATTATCCTGATTCTGATAGTGTTGGCAGCGATATTAAACATCAAGATTGCCAGGATAGGTATGGTCGAAATCGTGTGTGCACTCCTGATGAACTCAAAGAGTTCTGTAATGCTATTCCAACTTGTGCTGGCTTCAATTCGAATGGATGGTTGAAGGCAGCGGCCAAGAAATCGGTATCTCAGAGTAGTGACATTCATACATGCTCATTTGTAGGTGGAGTCGATTTGTATATTCGTAAGACCCAATTCATTGGTAATGTGTGTGAGGCACCGTGAGCTTGATTAACTGTCTTTACCTTAGAGCTAAGCGTATTGCAGTGGTTCTATTAGATATCATTCGTCGTCTTGATCTGATTCTCGATACCAATGTGGTATTGTGTGGTGTATATGATCTCTAGAAGAATTTCGAATTGGCAGTCTGGACGAAGGGAGCCATCGAGAAGGCTCAGGATGCAGCTGATGAGACCCATTCTGTAGAAGAGATGGAGAAAATCTTCCTCTTCGGAGCCAAGAATCAAGTGACATTATGGGGACCCAATGGTGAGATTAATGATTACAGTGCTCGCGAATGGAGTGGTCTGACAGGTGAGTATTACTATGGACGTTGGAACCTCTACTTCGATATGCTCTTTGAATATCTCGATCAGAACAAGACAATTGATATGGACGCTTATCATAAGAAGGCTGTGGAGTTTGGCCGTGAATGGGATAGTCGTGTAGGGGATTGGGAAGATATTGAGTATAGGACACGATATATGAGATTCATCACATCAATCCCACTGGTACCATCAATATTCATAATTTGGAGTTGTTCGAGATGGCTCTGGAGGACTTCATATCCTTTATTTCTGTGATGTGAGAATTCTTAACAACAGGTGATGGTGGAGGGAATGACAGTGGAATCCACTGGCTTATATTTGGAAGCAAAACTTGTTGATCCCCGTGGGGTGATGATGGTGCCAATGATGTGTAGAGGTTCTTGCCGTGATGTGCAAATCTGATCCGGATTGCGTTGCTTTCAATTCAAAGGGTGAACTTTTCCACAAAGCTGACACAGTGGAGGATCCCGAAATTATGCTTTACATGAAGCGTAATTAGTATTGTTTGTTTCTAGAGAGTATTGGTATGTTTCCTTAGGAGTAGACTGGCATAATCATGTTGAAAGCAATCTCGACATGTCTTTCTGATGCTTTGCGTTTGTTCTAGTTGTTATGTTGATTATAGAGAAAGAGATTGAATTGAAATATGATTATCAGTTGAGTGAGGTTGATAATGATAGATTTTTTCATGATCCAGTAGACAAATGTGCTGAAAGATCAACATGGAGCCAAATATTTCTGTAAGATTAGTCATTTAAAGGAACCTATTGATGTGTGATCTTTACGTGATTTTCATAATTAGAACGAGATTTATGGACTACTGCTAATCCGAAATTCACATTCAATCCGTGTTCCTGAAGTCTATTGCCAGGGTTCCTTTGAGGACCGTTTCTTTATGGTAGTCGAGTATCTTGATTTCATACGAGACAAAAGAGTTTGATTTGGAGCGTATGATGAGTTTAGTCGATGTACTATTCTATGGGACAACAACTTGCCCAGATGCATAGATCGCTGAGTCCTTCAGGACACTATGGCTTGGATGTGGACAATTTCATAGGAGATACACCTCAACACAATAGTTGGACAGAATCCTGGTGTGATTTCTTCGTCCAGCAGCGTCTGACCCCTCAAATCGAACTGTTTGAAAAGAATGGATATTCATTTCCTCAGAAGAAAGAGCTGTTATTAAGAGTTCAGCAGCTCTTAGAACAACATAACCCTCCACCTTCTCTTCTTCATGGGTATTCTTACTTTGATTTATTTCATCTGTAGTGATCTCTGGGGTGGAAATGCCTCCTTCATCCAACCATCCATTCCTGTCGTCTTTGATCCTGCTGTATATTATGGAGATCGTGAGACAGATATTGTGATGACACAGGTACGTTTTGATTCTTCATTCTGATGTAGTCATTTGGTTGCTTTCCCAATTCCTTCTATCAGGGATATAACGATGAGTGGCCACTTCCCGAAGACTATCTGAAACGTCGTCAAGTGTACGACTTGTACCATGTGCTGAATCATGCCAATTTGTTCGGAGGGGGATATGTAAATATGGTTGTTGATATTGTTAATGATATTATATCTATGTATATGTGTTTGTGATGATATCCGTACGACTATGAGATTTAAATCTATAGCAGTCTTGCTCACCATTTGAATTTCAAGTTGGAAAGTTTTTATTCGGATTGATATCACATCAACATTCACCACGAATCCACCTTACAAGTATCTTTAAAGAATCCGTACAATCCATTATTCCATGTATTTGAAAGAACTGGGTTTCGCTCAAATGAAACGCTTCATCCATGAAGTACCCTCAGAGATTTAGTATTCTTAATTTCATTCTTTTGTAAGTTGTTAGTTATGGCATGACTTTTACATGATGCTAACAAGTCCTAGAACGCAGCATGGCTGAAACAACATCACAACCCTCTCTTTCTGATTATTCCAAGGGCATTGATTATTCTCAGTACACTGTAGAAGGTATTCTTGATTGGTTTTCACTCACAATTTAAGATCCTGAGA
>JANPWN010000090.1:0-25554 GCA_027406425.1 Blastocystis sp. subtype 8
ATGTAGAAAGGTGCTTTTCAATAGAAAAGAGAATAATCAAAACTAAGATGAACATTGGTGATAAAAAGATAGAGGCTAGTTTAAGAAAGAAAACAGAAAATAGAATAATAACCACTGGCCTCACATAAATAGAGCTATTTGTTCAAGCAACAAAGGTTTATAGTTTATAAAATAGGGTCAGGGTTGGAACCAAATATCTATCAATCAAATCCCCGCGGTTTTGCACTTTATAAAACTAGCCTAGTTTCTGTCTTTCCAGAAATTTTGATAACTTTTGCAATTCCATAATTCTAATCTAATTTCGGTTATAGTGATCCTTTGATAATCAAATCTCTGAATCACTGTACATTTCTGGTTTTCTGGCTTGTGTGAATTCCTTCCAACAGAATAACTACACTGTTGAGATGTCCGAAGCTGCAGTCACTGTTCGCGTGAGAAAGTTCATGAGAAACCCTCTTCTGAAGCGTCGCCAGATGGTTCTATATTATGTTTGGTAATGAGGAACTAGACTATTGAAGTCATTCACCCTAAGCGTGCTTCTGTCTCTAAGGAGGAACTTAAGGCTACTCTGGCCAAGAAGTACAATGTTCAGGACGATAAGTGCATCATCCTCTTTGGATTCCAAGTTGCTTTCGGTAATGAAAACTACTATTATTTCTAATCATTATAGGAGGTGGTAGATCCACTGGATTTGCTCTGATCTATGATAGCCTTAATGACGTCAAGAAGTTCGAGGCCAAGTACCGTTTGGCTAGAGTAGGCAGTTGGAAATGAATGAATAATATGTAGTTTGGAATCCAAGAGTATACCCGTCAGGGACGTAAGATGCTCAAGGAAAAGAAGAATCACCAGAAGAAGATCTGGGGAACGGGTCGTCGTGCTGCTCTCCATAAGGCCAAGAAGGCTCAGGACGATTAAGCGAATTCTACGCTTTCTATGGTGTAGTTACCTATTATGCTATGTTTATTGCGAATCCATATTTTGATGTGTGCAGACGTCATGGCTCATTACTACTTCTATTCACCACAATATCCTCGCACAAGAGTTATACACTTCAGTACATCATCCGTACAAAATATTACCTCATAGAACATGATAGGCTTCCATAGTAAGTTCCTTATTACAACAGTAAAAGATTGTAATGACGGACGAATTACGAAATCGAAGGTCTTAATTCCTCAGATAGCTCATTGCATAGTGCTGTATCTCAAAAGGAAGCTGATGTTTCCTCTCCCATCGAGGAAATAGACAGCGATATCTCCATTGATAAGGATTATAAAACTAGAGCGTCTTTAGGAAAACGTGTTGAATATATTGTACGATCAATCATTGGGAATGGATACGACATATTCACTAAACCACATACAGCAACGTGGTTGGTGCTGTTTTTGGCGATTTCCATGTACCTAACGTGTTTTTACTTCAATTCTGGTAGGGATTCCCCAATTCGTTTATAGTAGGATCAACTTTAAATAGTATGCGTGCTGGAGTTGGTCTTGTTGCTGCTTTCATTATTGTTTTTGGAGCCAATCAAGTACCTGCTTGAGATGATTATTTATGGATAGTTCCAGGAAGGTCCTATAACAAGACCTCATCCCGTTGTTTGGAAGATAGTTTTGGGTTTGGTTAGTTGAGTGTCCTCATCTATAGCCATAGCAGTTGTTTACGAGTGCTTTTTATTGTTTATCCTGTCACTCTCACCAGATGACGCAAGACAGTTCATGAAATTCTTCGATTCATCACTGGGCGTGGAATTAACATATCGTGACTATGCATCGGACTGTCGTATCTATATCCCAGAAAATCCAGATCATTTCAAGAACCTCAAGGATGTTTTTGCAGACATCTTCATTTTGGCGCATTTCCTCGGTTGGATTTGGAAGGCCTTCATTTTCCGTGACTGGAAGATTCTCTGGTTCCTCTCTGTGTGGTTTGAGGCTCTTGAGGTGAGTGTCCAACACATTCTCCCCAATTTCCAGGAGTGTTGGTGGGACAAACTTATAGCTGATGTCTTTGGCTGTAATTTCCTTGGAATGTGTTCCTTCTTATTTTCTCTCATATTTAGGTGTGTTGGCATGTGGATTAATAAGCGTTTAGCAGCTCGTGAGTATAATTGGGTTGATTTCCCCGAGATTAAAACATCAAGTGGAAGAATGAAGAGATTTATCAAGCAATTCTCACCACAGAGGTAATGACATGGCATTCTATTGATAGGTAGTTGGATGGTGTATAATTGGGATGTCTTTGGTTCCTTCAAGAGCTGTGCTCAAACTGCCTTTGTTTGTGTCATATTTGAGATTGCTGAACTTAACGCATTTTTCCTCAAATCTACCTTATGGCTTGAACCAAGCGTTCGAGTTAGTCCATTCTCTCATTCTATAGCATCCTCTTGTCGTGATTCGTCTGGTTATTTGGGGGTTACTGTCACTTCCAGCTGTCCGTGAAGCTTATGATTTCTTCCATGATCCCACAAACAAGAGACTTGGCCAGTATTTCTGGATGTCCATTTGTATGACGATTACTGAATGTTTAATTGATTATAAAATGGGAGAAGTAGAATAGTCTTGAGTGACTCATTTTTAGGGTATTTTATACGGTCCAAATATTGCCCCTTTTCCTCCCACTGTGAAGTGGTGTTGGATTATTTTTATTGTTCTGATTGTTTTGTGGGTATTGTTGTATTTTATTGTATGAGATGATAAATCTTTTAATTGGTAGTTTGGAGGAAGTCAAATTGTGTATGATGATTACAAGAAAGGACGTTATACTTGGCCTATGATCTCGAAAATGCTTGCTTGGAGCATTCCTATTCCTATGTTGTATTTACTAGTTTATGATATCTTCTTGAAGCCCCATATTGAGTTCGAGTCGTATGTAGTTTAAGTTGTTTGGAGATAAGAAACTTGAGTTCACAGTGTTTTTTATCTATCCGGATATGAACAACAAACATATTAGTCACAGCACATCACAACACGAACGTTTAGTAAGCTCTTCTACCTTCTCTTCCTCCTCCTTTTCCTCTTCACATACAACATCCTCCTTCTGCTCATTTTCAAGCAAAGAAATCGCTTCATCAATCTCTGGATCTTTACTTATAACTCGCTTCAGAAGCAACCGACTCAAGGGAGACAATTGATCAATGTCCATCAATAGCTCCTTCATATTGTACTCCGTTAAATCTTTCATGTGATCATAGAAATAACGAACTCCAGTATCTGTCACAATATTGTCTATGGATTAATTACATGCATCGGATCTACTTCGAATATCAATCACCTGGGCTCGTAACGCCATGGGAATTACAACAAACTGAAAGATTGAATCACACAATGTAGTATCTATATTCAAGCATTCTCATCAACATTCACTTTTACAAACACATTTCACCATTGATGATTCCGATGTGATCTCTCCAGGCAAATGGGACTTTTCAGGATATAACAAGCCACGATACAGTTCTATTGATTTTGATGTTTCCTTTACATAACGAGGAACCATGTCCAATCCTTCTTATAAAACTAAATTAGAGCAATGTACCATCAACAATAAGAGTAACTAACTTTGGTGAACGATATCCATGCAATCGCTGAATGTCAGAATACGAAATTACCATATCTAATTACATAAAATACAAATAATATATATACTTGACACTTCTGCATACTCCACTTTTTGCAAAAATTGTTTCTCCAAGGCATCGAATAATGAAGGTATAAAAATAGACTCCTTATTACAATGGAGATAAACATGTGTAAGGGACTCAATACAAAATACAGCTGCAACTATTTCTGTATAATCTGTATCGTCAAACACTAATCACTGTTAGTTTGATTATCAAGGATTACTATCCACTTCAGTTTTCCAAATAGTGTTCACGCCATTAATACGCTTACAGAATGAATGACAAGTAAAACATCCATTTTCTGGGAATGAACAGAGCAATTCAATATTACCTATAATAGTCAGTTCGATTAACCGAGGGAATTGATTCTTAAAGAATTTGGAGAGAAAGCAAGAATAACTTTTGGCCTTGCTGAATGTTTCTATATTAAAACATTCTCAAACATCATACCAACGAGGGATAAATACTCGAGATTCTGGAAGTTGCGAATCACACTATCATCAAAGAGAGAAACTACTCCTGCGTCCCACATTCGCTCACTAATGTAGAGGATACGCAATGAAGGCATCACAAATGTACTGAACAATTTTGGTAACTGCTGAACTGTTGAAGGAGAGAGATTATTATCTATCAAAATAAGTCCCTTCATTCACTAACTACTCATAATTCGAAGCTCCTTCAACATATGGGAATGAGATCTCACATGTTTCGCAAAGAACATATAAGTAACATCAAGGGTATTATCTATATTCAAGTAAACTAGAACTGTCTACTGTCTATAGTAAATGACTCCCAGTACTTGGCCGAAAAGAGATAACCGACACCCTCACCATTGATCTGATTGTCTAGTGGGAAGGAGATGGTAAAATCCAATTACCTCGGAATACCACATTCATATTACCATACGTCTTACGAATCATTCGGTGGAGGATCTGAGCGCCATCGGTTGTAATACCACAGTCTAGGTATCTTTTAACACTTAAAGTGATACTTGCAACATCTAAAATGGAAAAACAATTCTTTTTATCCTTGATTCGACTCCTTACAGTATTGTAGAGGAGTTCCAGTCCTGCATTTCCAATCCGATTACCTATAATTACAGTGACTCAGAAAATCGTACCACTAAGAATTAACTCATTGAGATTGTTAAAGCGATTTTTCAATGTTTCCGAGAGTAAACGAAGAAACTCCGAAGTGATGCCATCATCTATGGTCTCAAGATTCCACTAAAGCACTACTGGATAAGTTTAAAGTATACACAGAATCATCGACACCTTTCTCCACCAGCAGATTGACAATTTGCTCTGCATCCGAATCCCCAAGATGTCTACCTGAAATTGATACCATTACAACAGATACACACCTGAACAATCTACTTTATGCCCTTTGACCTACATCTAATGAAGACAAACAAAGCAGATACAGTAACATCCAACCGTCTCTTTCCTTCTCCCCTATTGAGACCCTCTTCTTCAGATGCACCTGCTTGGAGAGCTGGTAACTCAGCTGCACCTTGCATGGTTAATCAATGCGAAATTAAAACAAACAATGCCACGCACAAAATCGAGCCTATTTATGGCAGCGATTATACTTATTAAAAGAAACTTTTAGTTGGTGTTTCCTTCTTTTGCAAACTAAAATGATTAAAACGATAAGACACACAACACTAATGAAGAGAATAAGAATCGTGATAATCCAGGTCGTTGTCAGACAAAAGCTGCGGATAATATTGACATATCCCATCCCATCATCATCTATTAAGCACTTCTTTACAAGAAAGATTCGAATACAGTCATCTCTCTTCTCAGTCTCATATCGTATCTCGTGTAGCATCATTCGTTCATCCAGACATGCCCACTGAAGCACCGTCAATGTAATTGCTGACGAGGCCATAATTTGTGAGTCCGGATTCCCTCCTCCAATCGAATAGACTTTTCTTGCTACAGCTTCCTTTGGAGTACCAGAAATCACTCCTGTTGATCTGTCCAAAGTTAACCCTGCGGGTAGTACTACCCGAGGGAATAGCTGATAATAGGTTACAGTAGGTTCAGGACATGGAGGCATGGTGCGAGCAGGAACATTCACTCGAAACATATATTCAGATGGATCATAGCTAAAAGATTCAGGAGGGTAATAGTGACAGAACTGGAGACTCTCTTGGAGACCAGAAGTGCACACTTGAGATGCGGCTCCATAACGACCGACTGGACACGGACTAAGTGCCGAGGTATTGAAGGGAATAGTGAGGGAATTGGAAGGTGATTTACAGGAATTGTGATGGTAATATCGCGTGGAGTAAAAGAAGTGACCTATTCGCAAACGGCTTGATGGACTCCACATATTAAAAACAACAGATAAACGATGGAAGGAGGATATAGGAGGAGTATCTTCCATAGATATGTGTATATACTCTTCATCATCCCATCCTTTGACATCTATCGACTCCAAGGTAAGGGAAGTGGAAGTAAGGAATTCTATGGAATCGACTGCGACAGGTGCCCGATTTCGGAATTCCATTTTCACAGGGATATTACGCGATACTGAAGTAAATATCACATTTACAAAGTTGTTGCCTGTGACCATATCATCTTCATTATCAAATGGATAGCCATTGATAGACCCAGAGAAGGAAGCAGCAATGTGAGGAGGATCTTCGTATACAAAGAAGCCTTGGATGTGGAAATTATGAAGGGATCCATTTGTACAGCGATGTAATTCCATAGCCAATACAAAGGTTGTCCTGGGAGAATTCACTAAAAGAGGAACAGAGAAGAAATCTTTTGTTAGTTGAGAAGCCTCTCCTTCTGTAGTGAAGGTAGAATTGTTAGGTAGATTAAATTGCGCAACATGATCTCCATTGAAAAACACGTTCAAACCTCCTTCATAAACGACTTTTATGATCATCATTTTTGCACCTGAAGGAATTTGCAATGCTGACGATCGGAAATACACTGAAGGAGAATCCACTAAATCTGGATTCTGCAACCACAGAGTATCGTTGAAATTAGGAAGATACCAGTCAGAGGGTACTTCAGATTGCATGATCAACCATGAGGAGTGATCAGATAAAGTAAGCTGATTAGTAAATGGATACAATCCTGTACCATTAAGAGCTATATGAAGAGGATATTCTTCAAACTCCTCAACATCAATTCTAAGAGCAAGTGGTTGATTAACTTCAATCACAGAAAGAAAATTCATTCCTCGAGGAATACAAAATGCATAGTCTCCAGAAATACCGGAGATAGGAACATCAATTATTTGCATATCTCGAGTAACAATCTGGATACGACAATGCAAAACATTGTTACCAGAAGAAAGGTACTTTAGAGAAGTGAGAATCTGATTATTGTCACATTTCCACAGAAACGAGCTTCGAATACTGTTTCTTGCTACACTCTTATTGTACATAAAAACTAATACATGAAAAGTAGACTCTGGTAGTTACATTATCCAGAGGCAATACCACCGGAGCGGCACTCGCTCCAAACCATTGAAAACTGATGGTTGAATTCCATATACTCTTTACAAATGTTCTATATGACAGGTTTCCATTAAGACATACATATTAGGAGCTACAAAATAAAGAGTTTCCGGATAATTTTTAAGACAAAAATAACCAGTTGATGATACAAGTGGGGTAGGAAGAGGTATCGCGATGCAACTCCTCCACTTTGGACAAATCTCTATTGATCCATTAAGGACACTATCATCCAAATTCCACTGAACTTGCAATACACTAAGTCCCGGATCACAAGCAATATTGGCATAAACGGTATCTAAGTGTGATAATTTCGGTACGTACATACACAACGTAAGCCCGAAAAGCCATAATCGCATTATGATTACAAAAGAAAGAAAACAGTACTGTGATCATAGGCAACTGTGCTTTAAAACCAACAAGGATATAGCGATTATGCAAATTAAAACTTTTTGTAGTTTTCGGGGTCCTGTTCACATAGGTTTGCAAGATAGGAGAACTGTCTGAAGCCATAACTGGATTTCCCAAATCTCTTATCAAATCTTTCGATGGCCTTCTTGTAGCAGTCCCAATCGGTGTGATTCTTTACAGGTGCAAACACATTCATTGTCTTGTTGAGGGTAAAAAGATACGTGTCAATCTTATTCTCATGTTCCAATTCCTCTTGATACAGTTTCTTCCACTTCTCTCCTACAGTACCATTAACAGCACGTGCAAACAGTTCAAGTCTCTTGAGTTTCCTCTTTGATTTATCAACCTTTCTTAAATCGAATTCGTCTCGATTCTCGCGATAGAACTTTACGATAGATCTACGCACGAACAACTCCTCTTCATCCAACCGACTCTCACCTAGTTCGTCCAACTTAGCCTTTACCCATTCAGGGCTACGAATACTATTAGTTACTTGTGCTTCTGCAGGTTCAGGGGTTGTATAAAGTGTGTTATTCTCCGAGTAGTAAGTATTAGTTGCCATCGTATTGATTTCGTTAGTTTGGGACCACTCTGGGAACCATGTTGTTCCATTTTTGTACTGAATTTTTTCACAGTAACCGTAGATAATCAAAACATCATCAGGTTCAGGAGAGTCACAGATACAATATAGCATACGTTCCTCTCGAATACGTACTACCTTAGGTTTTTCAGGTCCAATAAAACTGGAGATCTTCACATCAAAGTTACTTGTGCGAACTCCATACCGAGTTACCGTACTACCAAGTGTTTGACGTTTCAAAAAGTTATAGAGATCTCCAATGGTTGCTTCAGTCAAGTTATAGTTCTCGAAGAACCACATCCATTGATAGGAAAACTCATCAGCCAAACAGTTGTAGTTTTGGAACTCATCTAATGGAGTTTGTCCCCAAGTATCACAGAAGTAACCAAAGCTTTCCTCCTCAGGAGATGAAGCGGTGAATACCGTGATATCATGAAATAGCTCCCTTCCAAGATATGTAATCTTACCTCTGGAAAATAAATCGTCTTCAAACATGCTGCCGGCCATGCACGTATCAACAAGGAAAAGAACTTTTACTCCAGGAAAATACATTGCAAGATTTCCCAAAAGAAAGTGAACAGCATCTTTGTATAAGTACTCATCCCCCATCTTCCAAACACCATACTGACCATGACCAACTACATAAAGAAATAAGGTATCCTCAGGTTTTGGACGAGGTATCTTCTCAGCAGCCTCATGAAAGAAACCTAGCTGCATGAAGGCCATCTCAGCAAGAAATCTGGTGTCTGTACAATTGAATTCCAATCCATGGATGAGGTTTGTTGCATTACATGAAGGCCAGTTAAACAAAAGTTTACCAAAAGAACCATTCTCATAGCAGTTGTTGGGAGAAATAAGAGACATGTGATGAGCAGGAACTCCAGCATTACGGAAAAGGTGATATGCGTGAGCAACATCGGCCTGATGACGGTATCCCCCATCCATAAGATCATCACTTCCTGTTATGAGAACAGCCCAGCGAGTTGAACGATTCGGATCGTCCCACTCTGGATCATAAGTTGTTGCATTGACCCCTTGAAGTAGTGTAGCTGCAAACAAGAAACAAATGAGTATAGACTTCATTGTAGATAAAGATAATTATGACATTCATTGCCTTTAACTACAAGCAAAATGTACATGATTAGTTAAGGAATCAAGAACCACGGTTATTTATAAGATTTCCCCTACTTGTCAAAGTACTCCTCCTTCCTCAAGTACGTTCAGCTGATGAATGATTGGTAATATATTCTCTTACCGTACCTTTTTTTGGAGTAATTTCCTGACAAGATAGTGGGTTCTTTATTACTTCATTATTATTTTATCGAGCTTTCTTAAATTCAAGAAACATATTACTAAAAGTGCTATTTTCGTAAATGAAGTCTCATTGGAATCATATACCGTCCATGCAATTCTCCTTTCGCTCCTTTGCTGTCAATATCTCTTAAACATGATATATAATCACTTTTGCACGTTCCATCACCACAAGCAATAGGATAACGAGTATCTGAACATGGTCCCTTAAATAGACTCTGAACACATTCACTAATTACTTCGAAGTTATATACTGGATTACCAGCTCGATCTCCGCACATGTTGAAATCCTCCACAGTTCTCTTGAAGTTCATTAATACTTCCAGAATTCGATACACCTTGATGACTTCTTGATCAAATGTTTCCGTTTTTGTATCATAGTCAATATAAATCAACTGGGACCCTGTGACCAGAACATTCCATGGAGCCATATCTTCATAAAGAGGAAGTTTCAAGAAAAGTGAATAGGCACTCTTGCGTTGCTGGATATGAAGAACCATTCGTAGAGCAGTAATGAGTGTGATTCCGTAAATGTGCTCGTAAGGGATTTGTTCACCATCTATCTCTCTAATCAAGTAAACTGATGTGTATTGTTTATTATTATAGTGATAGTATGCGGGGAGTGGAGGGAGTGGAGAATCTTCATCAGGAAGTGAATAAATCTTATTCAAATAATTTACTGTCTCAATCCGCATCTGATACTTCCGTTTGTGACCATCAATTTCAGACATGAAGTGATGATTCACATGTCGAGTGAGATTCCGAATATCAACCCGAATAAGACACAGCTCTTCACAAGTCTCTTCAGTTGTCATTCCTTTCTTTTTGATCATTGAAATCCATTCCTTTTGGTAATTCTTCATCAGCATCATAGGATGTGAAGAGATCTCATACCGTGATAGGTCTCTTCCATGAAACTCCTCTTCCATAACACTCTCTCGAATAGGCATCGGCGCCATGCATGCTGGATCCAAGAAAAACATCGTATAGGCGATGGATAAAAGTTCTGGGGAAGGCAGAATAATGAATGAAGTGAGTGCAATAGGCAGGAGTAAACGAGTCACATTAATATGAATAGGAGGTCTGTCATAGGTTCCTGCTGTCACAACATGAGGACGAATTAATTGGTATCGAAGAAGTTCAGGACTTGATGTCCATTCAAGGGCTGTCACATTGGAGACACCTGTAATCAGTCTCCATGTATTCTTCATTTCGAGTTTGTCTGACTCTTGCACGAAACGGTCTGCAGAATCATCATTGGGCCCCACACTAAGAATGGTTGCTTCTGGATATGCACTCGCGATGAGATGATCAAGAGATTCGTTTTGTATATCCCAATGAAGAAAGGAGAAATGACCTTCTATGGATTAGAAGAGAAGATGATGAATACGAGGGATTCGGTCCTCATCTATCTGTTTAGTAATAACTGTGAAGAGGTCGTCATCCCATTGCTGAAGAGAGAATGATTGTGATTTTCTCGTGTAACTATAATTGATAAAATAAGTATAAAAAACACATGACTGTGTAATCTCCTTGATTAGAGAGAGTGAGAAACACAGCCCATGGTGGAATATGTGTGATCCCATTCTTCATCATTCGATGATATGGAAGCATAAGAAAGAGTTCAATCATGATTCGTTTAATATCAATAGATACTCCAAAGCGCATCAGCGAATAGTAAGAGAATCCTTTAACAGGAACGAAAGAAGGAGAGTACGTAATCTGATAAATAACAGTATCTAGAATGAATGAGAAAAGAATAAGATACTTGGATGAATTGACTCAGAACACCGTCGTAAGGTGAATGGTAAGTCCTGGAAGAGGGTTTGAATGAACTCATTCTTCTCTAAATCTTCATCTTCATCGATTCTACATAATATTCTTTCCACACACCTACAATTCTTCAAGGAAGTCACACAAACTCAATAGTCGGGTCTCTCCACACATCATCGCATATCCCACATACATGATACTCTTCTTCGGTATTTCCACATAAGTCTTTTGTGCTAGCTTTAATACGGACTTGATTACACTTCCCACATCACTATCACTAATCTCTATTTAAAATATCTACTCATCGTCCTTCATTCCTCGAAGAATATTCATTAGTCCTCGGATTGAGATGATTTGAAGATCGGCAATGAAATGAGAAGTCTGAATAGAACTCAGTGTTTGTGCATTCCAAGTGAAATTCGCTTGAATGAAATGCCCATTATCAATATGAGTTTGGGTGTTATTGAAGGGTTCTGTAAGGTGAAGGACCATATTGAAAAACCGTTTTCGTGATAATTTGAGCGCCAGCTGTGTTAGATTCCTATAGATTAAGATATCTATTAAATGTCACTTTCCATGAATAATCATGGTTCTAACAGTGTTTTTAGAATCGAATAATTCAGATTGTTTCTGTTGAAGAAATTTTAACCATCTTTTACTTTGTTTATTCATGAGATGTTCAGTGATTGGTGTATCTAGGATCAAAATCTCAATTCTTATGTACTATTGAAAAGAAGGCGAGAAGTCATCATATTTGCATTGGTCTTATCACTAGTAAGAATCATCGAATCGATTTGTTTGGAAGTTTCATCACCGATAGGAGAGGGGAAATGGTCAAGAAGATAAGACTCAGATTGAGACTCGATTTCTTCGTCTGATGGTTGAATCATGGTAGTACTGATTGAAGGGACACGATTATATAGAGAAGGAGGTGAGTCCTGATTTGTTGTGGATGATGGAGTGGTATCTAGAGATTCTAATCGGCGAATCCCTGTTTTCTTCGATTTCCTTACTCTTTGCAACTTCGTAATTGGTTGTGCAGGATACCCTTCTTCTTCAGCTTCTTCATCTTTTTTTGAAACTTTCCTATACTTCTCTATCTTTCTTTCTTGAGTTAGATCTCCTTGAAGACATATATCACTCCCATAAACCAATTCATTTTCACTCTCTCCCAATAGCTCGATTACACCCAACATATCACTCACTCGTGTCTCCAGCTTTTGAAGGACTCCTACAGACAGGCATCTCGAAGGAACTGCTGGATTGTTTTTGGGATACGCTCTTTTCATCAAGAGATTTGTTCATATGTACAGATAGAATTTGGTGTCAAATTCAATCTTGGAAGGAATCTGAGTGAGGGCAATAGAATGATTTAATAACTATACATTATTCCCTATCACTACTATGACAATAGGTGATGTATTCCAAACGCGATAGTAATCATTATAAGGTAGAGTGGATGGAACTGCCAAAAAAGAGGCCATTTTGTAGAAGGATCCCAACATCAACTACACTTTACTTAGTCTCATGATACTCACTTCAACATCACTGTGCTCCATGATATCATCGACACTATAATTACTATTGAAAGCAAGAGAGTCAAGATCAGCTACAATCACCACTTTGACAGGAACAGATTCTAAAGCAGAAAAAAGATCACTAACTGAATGTTAATAAATCGAAATTTACTAAATACCCGAAGCTGGTGTGAACTGCATATAAATTGAGATAACATGACCGTGAAGGTATGGATACATATAATCGTACATAACATAACGATCACTAGAAGTAATTGGAAAGTTGAATACTTACAAAACTTGCCTATCACGAATGAGATTTAGAACAGGACAATGAGGAAATGCATTCGCAACTTCATATGCATAATTTTTATTTGCACCAATTATGATAATCACCTCTCCGTCCTTCATTTTAACTGTTGAAGGGAATGCAAGTGATTGTCCTTGAACAAAGAATTTTGAACTGATAAACTATATTTCAATGGATATAAAAACAATATACACGTTCAAATACCGTCTTCTTTTGACGATTGAGAGTCTTGTTGAACAACGAAAGAATATCCACACGATTCAATAACTGTGAATCAAGGTCTCTTGGTGAAAGAGGCTTTTCCTACTTTTCATCAATCCAAATAATAACAACATAAAGTGGTTTGTAATCATCACCACCAATCCACGGTAAACTGATTGTACAATCTATTTACAAGTCAATCTGTTATCATCCTACAAAACAACAAAAGTAATAGGAATTGATTCATTCTAAATTCCACAGATTTATGTACAATCAACTCTAAGAACGGGACAGTAAATGGAGATATAACAAATTTGTCTTGAATTATGTCATAGACTGTAGTGAGAAATTAACCCCATTTTTGCCTTTCAATGACTATTTGTTTTTGGAATCAAGATGATCCCCTTATTTTTTGGAGAACCATAAGTTTGTGGCACCGTTCCGTTGTGCATATCCGCATCCAATCGATGTCCAACTTCATTGCAGTTGATGTAGGATGTCAAGATTTTCTGATTTCAACATGGAATACAAGTGCCAACATGTCTATTGGCAACGAAGTGACGTTTATCTTAAATGATTCTCAAAAGAAGAATACACCGTACAGATTCAGCTGTGTTTTGATTTGATAGTACTGCCATTTCATTCCGTAGAGGTGCTTTCTCAGTGGGTGACCACTGTCGACTGAATGTAGCTCATTGGACTGATTATTATATAGACTTGTGTAAATGTCAAAGGTACATTCAGGGGATTCAAGACTCTCCTTGGATCCAACAGCTTGCATAAGGATTTACGCCAAGCAATTAAAAACGGGAAATTGAAACCAACAGTTTCATTCGAGAATTCCAAACGCGCCTTCGTTACTTTGGAGAACAATAAGTATGATGTTGAGGCATTGATGTCCCTGATATTGGAATATGCATTTTATTTGTCAACGAAAACAGTTGATGACACATACGAAAATGTTGCACAGATTGCACAACAGAGACATACAACTCTTGCATCTGTTCTCATTACTGTATGCATTATGATTCCATGTGACTTAGATTCCAAGTTATTATACTGCCTCTCATATTCGTGGGATCCAAATGGCTATGGACTGTAAGAACTTTGGAGAAGCAGTTTATATTCGTGATAATATCGCAGTTGCAATTGATTATGGATACTTCCGGAATGCTGATCATGCTTTCGATGTTTCTCCACTGAAAGTGTTATTCATTGATATGAGTGCTACAGCGACAACCCTTACTCTTGTAGAATATTCCAAAGTAAGTCATTGTCTTTTCTCTCACGTAGAATCGAATTGATATAAAGAAGACCCATTCTATCTTCATAGGAGGAGATGATTTCACAGAGGTCTGTGCGTGTGTAGTTGAAAAGCACTTCATGGAAGATAATCCTCTTGATGAAGTGTCTGAGTCGATTTGTGAGAAAATGAAGAAACAATTCCACATGGCAGGTGAGAAGGTAAAGATGGATCTCTCTTTGAGTGATGTGGATGAAACTGCCGTTGAAATTGATAATTTGGTTAGTTTGGAGAATGATGTTTGTATTATTGAAGTGTGTGAACAAGATGTGCTGAAGGCAAGCGCCTCTCTATTTCATCAACTCCGACAGTTCATTGATCGTGTTTTGATAACATGTGATTCTATTGATGTGTGTGAAATTAGTGGGGGAGGTATGCGAATGCGTCAAGTGTGTGACCTTATTAAGAGTGAACTCAATGACCATTGTTCCTGTAAGATATCCATAAACTTCATTTAATTGTTACCTTGATTTGTACACACTTAGTCGAACCTTGGCAATGACAGAGACGGTTTCACGTGGAGCTGCGATTGTGGGTGAATTTGGATGCCGTCAGAAGCTGCTTCGTGTTTGTGAACAGACTGTTTCTATGCAGTATTCAGTTCCTGATGGCGAAGTTAGCCATTCTCTTCGTGTCTTGGGTTATGGGAATTGTGAATTGGATTCTAGTTGTTTGTGCGTTTGTTGTGACGATGTACTTAGTGATGATGTGACGATGGATCATGACTGTAAGATATAGAGTAAAGAGTGATTTTATAGGGAGTGCAATCTATCAGCAAGTGAAGTCTCAGAATGAGATTCATCCAAATCTCATTCTCCCAAAAATGCCTGAATCCATAGAACAGACCTCAGAGCTGCCTGCGATTAGTCCTTTGGAGATAAAGCCTGTTATTACGACTGTTACCACTCCCAGAGCTCGTGTTCCTTCTTCTTCTAACTTCTCTGCTCCAGGATCTCCTAAGACGAGTCCATTAATGTCTCCTCGTAGACGACGGTCATCACCTCGCATTCATCCCCCTGCTCCTATGAATGGTCCTGTAGTGACTTCCAATGAATCTGACAGTACGAAGAAATATTCATCTGTTATTGTGCCTCCCATGCCTGCGTGTATCCCTCCACCTCCCCCTATCTCAGCTCCATCTCAAAGGAAGCCTCGTACAAGACCCAGCTGTCCTCCACCTCCAATACCTCCTTCTGATCTCTCTGTTCCTTCACCAAGTGTTCCTGTTGTACCTATATCCACTCCTCAAGTTCCTGATGTAACGTCTACTCCAGCTCAACCTATTAAACCCTCTCAATCTATCGAACCTATCGAACCTATTAAACCATCTCAATCTATCATACCCTCTCAGTCAATTAAACCTACTCTACCTATCGAATCTACTCAATCTATTAAACCCTCTCAACCTGAAAAGACTTATTTAGATGATCGCGAGACCCTCTATACATTCTTTTCCACATCGGACTCGGGTTCATTCCCGATTTATGCATCAACTGATGATTCACTCTGGGGACGTGGTACTTTCAAGAATGGAGA
The DNA here is from genome assembly GCA_027406425.1 of Blastocystis sp. subtype 8. Lineage (NCBI taxonomy): Eukaryota > Bigyra > Opalinata > Blastocystidae > Blastocystis > Blastocystis sp. subtype 8. The sequence goes on from JANPWN010000090.1 coordinate 16,046, forward strand.
ACGAAATGGTCCTTGGGTACAGTATTATCACTCTAATCCAGAACATATTAGGCGCAGAGAGTATTATGTCGATGGCGAAAAACATGGTGATTTCTTCCATTACTATGATAATGATGTTCATTCTCTGCATACCTCAGTATCATATGAACACGGCAAAAAAGATGGATATTTCTATGAGTATCAAAAGAATGGCCAATTACTATTATCCGTATATTATGAGCAAGGAGTAGAAAAAAAGCGAGTGGAATTCTTTGAAAGTGGGTATATGAAGCGAATCGTCTTTCGAAAGAGACACAATTCTCTTGCAACAATTGAATTCCGACCTAATGGTCAGATTCTGTATATAGGAGAGTCTAAACGTGAGAAACGGGGTGGAAGTTACCATTATGTTTGTCACGGGATGGGAACTTATTACTATGATTTGTTTGCCGAATTACCTGGAGAATTCCGTTGTGGCTGTTTCCTGTGGAAGGGAAAAGAGATCTCCGTTGTTGATTGTCTAAGTGTTGTTAAGAAATCTCAGAAAGGAGGTTTCTATATCAAGGAGCTCCCAGATGGGACGATATTACCTTGGAAATTGATATCTTCCAAAGTGAATGAAGATGGTTCGATTTCGGCCATATTGGGAGGAAAGGAACGGGTGATTAAAACCTGCTCTGTTGTTAGTGATGATGGGGGCGAGTACACAGAAAGGTGTGTGCTGTCCATTCTCGGTTATCCTGTGGTACTTACTCTGTCGCGTGCTTCTTCTATGAAACGGATTGAATTTTATCCATTCTTTACTGAGAAAGATGATGTTTGTGTGAGTGGACTGAAGATGAGTGCAGTTGTCGAAGGAGCTATTGTTGATCGAGCAGCTTGCAGTGTGAAGACGTATTCAAAATCAAAATTGGTTTCCCAAATCAACTATTTGAATACTGGGGAGAGACCGTTGCCAGTATAGTTTGTTTGTTAGAAATGAAACAGAAAAGATGATATATTACAAAGATAATCTAGTAAGTACCCCGTAAGGAGAATTAGTCCAACTCATTGAGATATGATTCAAACGACGACCCATGGATCCCATAATACTTCAGGAACAACGATGGAAGAATACACATCGGATGAGTGAAATCGGTATTAATCATTTGATATGACATTCTAAATTGTAAGAACAACACCAATAACCAGTACGGTCGTAACCGTTGATTACATTGCAGACCGTTAATGCATCTTCTCTTGTTCTCCCATTCTGAGTCTTCAGAATATACTCCTCGTTTTAAACAGTTCATTAATAATATTCAAGAAAAATAATGGTGGGTAATCGTTCTATCGAAAGTTCTCGAACATCTTTAGAAGCGCTAACTATAAGACACACAAGATTGAACGGTAAGAAATGTAATAGTGGTTTGAATAGCGAAACAAACACATCACTTTGGCATTTACAAACACCTGTTCTTATTTAATATCCGAAACCGTAAAGAGTTCTTCCCTGACGCTTCAGAGCGTACACGACATCCATAGCAGTCACAGTCTTTCTCTTAGCATGCTCAGTGTAAGTAACAACATCACGAACAACTCCATCAAGGAAGGTCTTCAGCACGGATCTCGTTTCATCGTAGATCAGACCACTGATACGCTTCACACCTCCTCTACGGGCCAAACGACGAATAGCGGGCTTTGTAATACCCAGAATGTTATCACGCATCACCTTGCGATGTCTTTTAGCTCCTCCCTTTCCAAGTCCCTTTCCTCCTTTACCACGTCCAGACATTGTAAATTTCCAAGTTGATTAAAAGAAAAATAATGATTTAAGGATGGTCCGAAGAATCATTTACCATAACGAGAAAAAAAGATAATTGGCTAAAACCGAACTACGACAATTAGAACCCAATCAAATCGCTCGAACTATCTGTTGTGATTTCTTACTTTCTACTATCTTTTATCAACTCTCAGTTCACTTTGATCAATTGAAATTAAATGTACTAGACAAACTGCTAGAAAGAGACTGGAGGAACGGTTCCTCGAATACATTTGGCTGCGAAAGATGTTGGTTAGCCTTCTCCTGCAGCTAGAACTGTAAAGAATTCCCATCATTCTGGTCCTGGACTTTGGCTTTTCGCGAGATACGCAAGTAGCAGAACACTGAGCTTTTGACCTGCAGTTTCCCTTCCAGAGATTGGTTTCCGAGACCGCTCAAGACTTCAGGAATGATCTCCGTTCTAGAGTTCTGATGCGATAGCTCTTCAGGAAGCTGCTGAGACTAATCTTGTCTCTCTGTTTGAGGGTACAAACCTGTGTGGTATTCATGATAAGTGTATAACTATGACGCCTTGAGATATGCAGTTTGTCAGTCGTATTGGAATAAGAAGATAAGGAGCTGGTATTTTTCAATAACTCATTAAATATTTATGAAAAAAAAACAAATAAAGCAAGAAAATATTGCGATCATTGTTCAGTCTTTCGATCTGAAACAGAGCAATTCTGAATAGTACATACTTTATCAAGAGGAGTCACACTACACTCCTGTTTAGAGTGTTCCTCCTGAAATGGTCTTTTGATAGGAGTAGATTTCTTCTTAAGACTTATGGATAACTCTCCATTTCCATATGTCGCTTTTGCATTACTGACTTCAATAAGAGAATGATCACACTAGAGTTAAAACACCTCATCATTCCAACAGGAAGAAGAACAAAGAACTTCCCAGATGGACGTCGTCTCAAAAGAATCCTTGTACAACCATCGTACTGTATGCAGCGAACTCCTTCAATTCGGATACCCTCCTTCTGAACAAAGATACGTATAGAATCAGGTAAAACAGAAGGTAAATCCACAAATATCCGATACTCTTCTTTATACTACATTTTAAAACTAGTTTAAATACTTACTTCAACAACATCAATAGCAGAAGAGAGATTATTCTCTCCACTATTAGATCTATACTTCCTACCCACCCTAGTTGTGAGAAAAGACTGTAACGATTACCTTGCACGAACATGTTCCATTTGTCCCTTCTCTATTTTCGGTAGTATTCTGGGATAATTTAACACATTACTGGGTGGAAATGGACGGCAGTCCTTTAGTTGTATGGCTGGAGGAGGACGAAGACATGGGATAGGCGAATGACTTACTAAATGAATATCTCCTTCTTTAAATGATGGCCCTTCATTATGAGAGATAGAGGTGTGGGTGTCCACAGACGGTAATGAGGGGGTCATACCCTGTAGTTTCGGAATATTGTATTCAGAAGAATACTGCATCTTCATGAATACAAGTAAAATACTTCACCTGTAATTCACTCAACAAAAACTGGTGTGTTTTCTGGTACAAATACATAGAACTGTGTGTTTTTGTCATTTTATATTGAACAAACAGAGCAAAGGAGATTTGTTATCCAAAGGAAATCCATTATGCATCCACATATGCATCATCTCCCACGAAACGACCATGATTGCGTTTCCGATATTTAGCATGATTCTGAAGACCTTGGTACTTCCTTTGACAATGGTTAACACTGATTTCTCCTGACAATCGTTTTCGCTTGATAATTGCCATTCTTTTCCTCCTTCTTTCTTGGTATTGCCTCTTTCGAATCCACTCCACCCAAGTGGAAATGTCTTCTAGGCGAGCAATACAAGCAGCAGTATCTTTATTTCGAACAGGGAGCGATTCACAACTTGATTCTGGTGGAAATACAGTCATCAACGGTATTGCACTCCCATCTAAAGAGGAACTCAAAAGTGAGTCTCTCAGATTTATTGTAGGTGCAATACGCACGATTTCGTCATCGTATTCTAGGAACGATTCTTTGTAGTCACAATCTCCAGTAATCACAATATTTCGATCTCTATCAATTTGCATGGAACAGATAATGACAAAACAAGGAATTATAGACAAAAACTATACTCATTTGTGTAAATCCATGAGGTCATTCTTAGGATAACAATACTCTGGGAAATAACGCAGCTGCAATTCAGGATTTTTTAGAATAGCGATTTGTGTGACAATTGGAAATTGTGCCAATCGTTGTCGAAGGTCTAAAGGAAAGGAAGACAGATCATGGTCCCGAAAAGGGTTATGGTATACATTCCTTGATGGTGTCTTGTTAGAAGAACTCGAGCCAGTAGTCAAATGATGAGCACTGGGTTGAATAACTGTTTCATATGCGCTAAAATCATCACTAGTATCAGATACAATATGAAGTCTATAATGAAAACAAAGTAAGTGAAGTACAATTCATGAGGAGATGCATTTGAATTGTCAATACAAGGCATTTTGTTGTATACATCTTCAGGAACTATTCTTCACAGTGTTATCACTCTAATTACCTTCTATTCTACTTGAATCTACAGTTAATGGGTTGAGTTAATAACCTACGACTTCGTTTTCGAGATTGACGTTCCGGTTGTTGATCAACTCCATACATATGCAAATTTGTATAAAGCAATAGTCAAAGTGTACCCAGTATTCAATATAGAATATTCAGATAAAATTTAATAGAATATAATGTATCATAACTGATTCTGAGTTTCATACCATCTTTGGTTTATTAAATCACTTTGACATATTTAGCTTAGATTGTGGATATGAGCGATTCTCACAGTTCTTATGGATGTCTATGTACTGCAGACATTGGTGATCGAATCACCAAATCAAGAATACTTGTCGTGGGTGCAGGCGGTATTGGATGTGAAATTCTGAAGAATTTGGTCATATCTGGATTCAAATGTAAGATTACCATAGTTATCGACATGTAGATATTAAAGTGATTGATATGGATACAATTGAAATGTCGAATCTGAACAGACAATTTCTCTTCCGAAAGGAACATATTGGAAAGTCCAAGGCACTTGTTGCTGCAAATACTGTATTGATGTTACATATAACTGAATGATTAGGTGAAGGAGTTTGGAGATGGAGTTGAGATTGATGCTGAGCATGCAAATATTATGAATCCGAAATTTGATTTATTCTTTTTCAAATCTTTTACTTTTGTGTTCAATGCATTGGATAATGTGAAGGCTCGTCAGTATGTGAATAGCATGTGTGTCCTCGCGAACGTACCTCTTATCGAAGGGGGATCGACAGGTTTACTTGGTCAGAGTTACCCTATTATTCCACATCAGACAGAGTGTTACAATTGTCGTCCTCGAGGAGGTGATGAAGGCGAGAAATATGCAATCTGCACAATTCGGAGGTAGAAAATGCAAAATACATATACTTTAGTACTCCTGAGAAGATTGAGCACAATATTGTCTGGGCAAAGGAACTATATATCTTGCTTTTTGGGGAAACAAATGAAAGCTTGCTATTTGAAGAAGTTGATTCGGTTTATATGCAGTTTCTGAAGCCAAAATCTCTAGAAGTAGTTAAGGACGATAGGAAATGTCTTGATTTCTGTATTACGATGCTTGAGGCACTTTTTGATAAAGAAATTGAAAAGCGTATTAAGATTGGGAGTTATACAACCATTTCACAATGTCCAGTTCCCGTGGGAATCCGTTCTCTCGTTGTAAGTTTAGATTGAGTATCTCATTATAGGATATGGAAGGTGTGTTGAAAGGTGCATTTGAGAGCAAAGCTAGTTCATATAATGACATATGGGATGTGAAGACTTGTGTCAATGTATTGTTATCATGGATATGGAAATACTACAAAGAAGGAAAGCATGTAGGCAATGAATTTGAGCTTCATTTATAGGAGTCGATTCATATATTTGATAAGGATAATCATGGTGATATGGTGATTGTGGCAGCGGCAACAAATATATCCTTACGCTGTTATCCAGTTTTATCCTTGATTCCACTTGCGTTGTTACTCATTTCATATCCCCTCGGGAACTGTACTAGCGATTAAGAAAATCGCAGGCAATATTATCCCTGCATTAGCCAGTACAAATGCAATTGTAGCAGGAATCCAAGTCCTAACAGCAGTGAAACTATTGAATCTTCAGTCAAAGTCACCATCTGAACAAGCGAAAGAGATGCGATATTCTTACTTATTGAAAGTAAAAACAAACAAAGTAATCATTTATAAAGAATATAAGATAGAATCGGTTACTTCAATCTGTCACCCTGTTACCTCCCTTTTCCAACTGTCTCACATGTAATTCCAAAACTCATTTGATTGTAGTTATGGATCTTAAACGAGCTTCTTTCAGAGGATTCTTAGAGGAGATCGTTCGAGTAGGAATAGATGCGTTGATAGAATGATAGGACCAACTTCACTTCGAAGCTCCGATGATTTCTGTTGGTTCCAATCTCCTATATGAAACTCCAGACGAAGATGAGGAAGAAATACGTGATTACTCAGAATTATTTAAATCAAATCTCTGCAATTTGCGTAGGATCCGATGGATAGATTTAATAGTAGCTGGTGGCGGAATTCAGCATGGTTCGTTGATCGAGATTGCAGACTGCGTTAATAATCAGCATGCATCTATTACGGTCTATCATCAAAATCTGGATGATATTGTGGATAAGTATGAGAATGGATACATCATGTTAAATCCGGAAGTGATTCCTTCAATTATTCGTACAAAGGATGAAGAAGAGAGAGAAGAGATTGAAACAGAGGAAGATTCTGGTAGTATTGATATGGAAGAGGATAGCGATATTTGTGAAGAAGTTAAACAAAACTTCAAGAGAGATCATCCTATAGGTGATAATAACTTGGATATTGAAGCAAAACGGCAGTATTGTGTTTGTTGAAGATGGATTTTGATATTCTGAGAACAGTTGTTATATCACGACAGAGCATTCGTGAGTTTAATAACAAGCAAATTGCTCCTGGAGTACTTGAAACAATTCTCGGGTATTCTCTCGTATGTATTGTATTTGAGTATGAATGGTAGAGAACACCAACATCTATGAACCTTCAGCCTTATCGAATGATTCTAGTGCGAGATTCAGCAGTGAAAGAGAAATTAGCAGATTGCATGAGTTGTAAGAATGCTCCTATTGTAAGAGAGTCGAGTGCATCAATTATTATGTGTTCAGAGATGAGTAGAGAATGATAAATGGTTTTATCTAGACTCTATGAAATGCGTTTCAGATTTTGGAAAATTTGTTTATCAAGATAATTGGAAAAAGGAAACAAAGAGAATTCAAGGCTATGGTAGGATCATTATCCATTGTTAAAAGTAGCATCGTCAAAGTATACTCTAAATACGTTTCTACATGTGATGTTTGGCTGGATCTATGATGTCTTTGCCTTTTTCATACGTCTCTTCCGGCCCTATTCCAACCGTATCACAATGCAAGCGTGGAGTCAGCAGCAAGTCTCATTCATAATTGAGAATATTTGCCTTCTAGCGGAGAGTAGTGGTCTTAGCAGTGTGATTATGAATGGATACTCGGAAGAAAAGGTTCAAGAAGCCTTCAAGATTCCTAAGAACTTCCAAGTTTCGGCTGTAGTTTCTCTAGGGTACAAGAAGGAAGGATACAATCCAAAGAGAAAAGGTCGGTTCCCTTTTGGTAAGTTTCTCAGAGAGGATAATATATTAGAATCTGTAGTATATGATGGGTCGTGGGATAAGCCTTTTTGAGCACTTCAAGGGTGTTTGTTACTGATATAATCAGGTCTCTTTCCTTTATAGTTGTAAAGAGCAGTTACTTATGGGTTATCTCTCCTGTTCTGCTAAATAATTAGATGGGTTGCTATTCATCTAAACCTTTATCATTATTATCTCACAAGAGATGTCATGGACAAGCACCGATGTGTTAGACGAGAGATCTCATTATCTGCTTCAGTTACAAAATTCACATATAATTCATGATTTCAAATAGAAGGAGGTAGTCAAACGGGACCGTGTGATTCTAATAAGGTTATGTTCTTAATGACTGAATTTGATGAACATTATGTCTTAACGAGTTTCTTGTGAAGCTCAAGAGCTGAATAATATGAAACCTCAAGATTGGGACTGAGGTAACGGTTTTGAGTAAATGACTTAGTCTACAAGAAACTGAAGCTATTCCTTTTTGACTCCATAGTATAGAATAAAACGAATCGATTATGTAAGACTACATTAGGACAGTACTTGATTATACCTTATCATTTAAGATATCTCTTCACTGAGTTTGAAGAACGAGAAAATGTGAATATAATTGTTGTGAAGAAGTTCGGAGCATGATTGTATAGACAGAAATGAAGTCCACAGTGTTACTGATATCGTTTCCAGAAGAAAAATAAGACATGTATCAGAAAAGGGTCTCTCTTCAGGTAATTATCAGTCCATGTAAGGAACATGACCTATTCCAGGCTAGACCTGAAAGGCTCTATGAAAGGAAGACAACTCCTTCAAGAGTCACAGTAGAAAAGTTATATGCCAATATTGCTACTCTGTTCAACAGAAATCACTACCGACAAGAGTTGATTTTTAACATGGATGAGTCGTGGGTGGCTCATCAAGATAAAACATTCTCAATAAGGTTGTATTCCCACTTGGTGGCAATCCCCACAAGAAATGCACTCCAGCCTGTGAGCATATCACTCTTGTTGGATGTATCGCCACTAATGGATCGACTGTTAACTTCATCACCGTGAAGAATGGACTTAAGCAACACAATAAGTTGGAGGAGTATCATTTAGCCTTATATCCCATATACGGTAATCGTTCGGAATTCATGAAAATATGCCGTTGTAATGAGTATCCACAGTATTCTTATCTGAAGTGGAGAGAAGAAGAATAGTTGGTAATCTACCAGGAGTATTGATTTGGGATGCTCATAGTACTCGCCTAAATGCTACTATCCTTCAATGGCTTAAGTTCAACTCTGTGAATGTCCTTCTTCTTCCATTAGACTCTTTTTCAGCCGTTAGATTTAACAATCTACGGGATCTTAAAAAGATACTATAGAAAGTGGAATAAGCGAGGAGGCAAGAATGAGGCTGTAAGAGCAGCTACTAATGCATTCGAAGATGCCTTCAAACATGATAACATATTGTCAGCTTGCACTCGGTCAAATCTACACTCGATAACCCACAGAATATCATTGACAAATATGATACTACGCAATATACCATGATTGTTTATTCGATTCACCATAGGATAGGAGAAAAAAACATTGGTTAATTCGGAGATAGTCATATATATCATTATCTGATGGTTTCGAGACAGTTACAATCATATCTTGATTCTATGCATCTATATAACAAGGATCTAAGTCATTGGTTTCTTTGATCCTTCATCTCAGAGATCTAACTTTGGAAAGTGAGAAAGGATTGATCAAAAGACTCTTCCTTTCAGTGTTACTCTGAATTATCTGTTTATTGCTTTCCTATCTTCTGTGGTGATGAGAACCATATCAACCCCATAGTGTCTCTGTAGATCACACATCAGTGAGAGGATAGATCATTCATTGAAGTCAATACTTTCAATCCTGATACTTCAGACAGCATCTCTAATCATCTTTTGTTTCTTCATTATATCCTTCAGAATAGTATGAATCATTCCTGTTAGTTCTCATCATCATTCATCTGATACAGACCATATACAATGAAATATGTATTACACAGATGAATAGATATCA
>JANPWN010000091.1:0-12926 GCA_027406425.1 Blastocystis sp. subtype 8
TATGAATGATAGAACGATTATATTGAAATGAAGTACTAAGTGTTTGGTGAATCTGTAGTTGTTCTCAATAGATGTCGATATGTGTGTGAGTACTGCCATAAACTACCTCAAGGGAAGATATGAAGTACCAATGAGTTATGTGGATAATCCATAGCCCTCTTAACATAGAGTTTATTCCAAGTCTATTACTATCTATTCATTCAGCAACCAAAACTCAACCTCTGTAAATGTGTATGATTGATAAAAGAGTTAAGGAACTCTACCAATGCTAACTTCCAGATGTGTATACTCAGGAGTATTCGAGAGTTGAGGTTATAGTATGATGTGCACAATAATATTACCTATAGTACCTGTACTAGAATAAGATAGATTAGATACGGTCTTTTCAAATGTAATATTGTACGCTTCAAAATGATTCGAGTATTTGTTTTGAGGATTCCATAAACATGTTCTAATCATTCTGAAATACAATATTATAATTGCAAAAGACTGTATAACTGAAAGATGTATCTACAATCTATTCATAATAGAAGCATTATTCAAGAAGCATGATCGAGATCATAGAAGTCCCGGGTAGCACTATATTCCGACTAAATGATATCACATAATCTGAGTTCTCTTTATACTTATCCCTTTCTCTTGGTTGGATGTCCATCACCTATTCCACTGATTCATCAAACAATCTAATAAACGACAAGTCAAAAAAAACCTAAGAACGTCTTGGACGAGTAAGTCTTTCACGCTCACGATTCTGAATCTCCATCATCGTTTGTTCCCTGTCTACCTATATTTTATTCAACTACAGTTCTCTAACTTCCATAGCAAGAGGGAATAGAATGATCATAGCATAGCAGCCAGCAACCCAACAAAGTCTCCCAGCTGTCCTTCCCATCTATTTCTTAAGAATAACCAATGCCCCTACTGACCACGATGACCTGACGACAAAATTGATCATGTCACCGACTCTCTTTGAGAAATTGGTCTTACCAAAGCGTTTAATTGCTCTCTTCATCTTAACCTAACTGTAAGTGCAGTAATTGTTTTCTTACTAAAGCACTGACTTTCTTCTTCTCTGAAGTCTTACTGACAATTTCAGTAGATGTAGATGGCTGGTCAGCAATTGCGCTCATTCTATAACTCTTTTGAGAGAGAACGAAATAGTGGCAGAAAAGTGAACAAATTTTGCATTCTGTTTCATTGTTAACTTTCAACTGGAATACGAATAAACATGGTGTATACAAGCTTTGCAAAGTATATTAAAAGAAATCTTCATCGTCATCAGCATTATCATCCACAAGCTTTGGCGATGACACCGGAGCTGCATTTGGTTTATTTTCGTCATCAATTGGCGAACTTGTTCCCTTATGATTTTCTCCCTCCGTTGAGATCGATGATCGAGAAATTTGACCAGATATCTACAGTTCATTTCAAAACAATATAAAGCACCTCAGTTTTCGGCATCACATCTACTCTCACAGGAACGACTAAGGTTGGTTTTTTGAATTCTTGTTCTTTCTTTTCTTCAGCTTGTTTATACTAGAATCATAAATCTCCATCACCTGGCTACTGAATCATGAATACGAACATTTAATTCATTTTGCCGACGAATTTTCTGCTTAATGCTATTCCACTGAGAGATCAATACTCTCTGTGTTGCAGGATCTACAGTAAATCACATTTGCTATTCCTACTGCTGTCTACTAATACAATTTCACTATTCATGAATAAGGGTAGTGGTAATTGAGGCCCACATGCTTTACAACGTTCTCTGTATTTGCATATGCGAAATGGGAGAACATTGTAATCATTTCTAATTCTTCGATTCCATTTTTCAGATTTTGTCTTCATTCCTCTTAGCATCATTCTTTGTCTTCCAGTTGATTCTTGAATGAAGAAGGGATGAATCCGATGTTTCCAAGTACTATTTTCTACGAGGATAAATGACATATAGATCTCCCAGCAAAGAAGAAGGATACGTCAGTCACAGTCAAAGCGACCTACGGTTTATTGCGGAAATTGCCTTGCGTTCTTCTCGGCTTTTTTCCAAAGCAACGTCGCTACGGTTTGGGTATCACATCCAAACGCCTATTTGTTGTTAAATCAGAGTATTTAATATGTTATGATAAGGAAGTCTCTCAGCGGTTACTGTCCCAACCTGTATCCCAGTTATCAGAGTATGCAGATCTGGCGAATCGTGAGGAAATCAAACGTGTAATCTCTCTTCGCAATTGTACCATTGTTCGTAGCGTTCATGGAAAAAAGGGTTTTTCCTCTTCTATTCATCTTACAATTCCACATGAACATTCTCTAACAATATTTTTCACTTCTCTAGAAGAAAGTGAGATGTGGTGTTCTCTCCTTCAGAGTTCTCGTATTTCACTCCACTTATCTGATTTTGAAATTCTTGGTGAACTTGGTCAAGGTTCCTTTGGGACCGTACAATTGGTTCGCTTCACTGGTGATGGAAGATTGTATGCTATGAAGCGAGTTATTCTTAGTGGTGAGGGAGAGTCACTGTTGCGCCAGTTTGTAGAGGAACGAACAGTAATGCAACGAGTGAGTTCTTGTGTGTTCATCGTCCAACTGATCATGGCCTTCAGAGAGGGTTGTGAGTTGTTCTATATACTTGAGTACTGTGAGAGAGGTGATTTACACTCCTGGATCACAGGTCATGGCGTTCTCACGGATCCTTCACCTGACGATCACATCCCTTCTCTTCGAGATGTGAGTGCTTCACTGATTCTGGCAGTGGGAGTTTTACATTCTCATCATATTCTTCATCGTGATATCAAGCCTGAAAATCTCCTTCTAACTGATCATGCGGCAAAACTGGCAGATTTTGGTCTTAGCAAAACATTATCGTCATCACGGAGTCGAGCATTCAGTTTCTGTGGAACTGATTTATATCGACCTCCTGAGATGTCAGCTACAAGTATTGGTTATAATCGTTCCCTCGATTGGTGGGAAGTAGGATGTGTATTGTATGAATGTGCTGTTGGCAAACCAGCTTTTGATGGGGATAAGCTTCAGCGAAGACAACGTATTTTGAAAGAGGAACCTAAATACCCCGATTTCCTTTCACCATCATTTGTGAGCTTACTACAGGGATTGTTGAAGAAGGATCCATTGGATCGATTAGGTGCGGGAGATGGTGATGTTGAAGAAGTGAAAGAAAGCGAGTATTTTCGTGAATATGACTGGAATAAATTGGAAGCAAGAGCTTTAGAGGAGGATTCACAACAAGAGACCGTCGGATGTCCAACTCCAGTTCGGCCTCCAGAAAAACGAAAAGAAGTAGTAAGTAGTATTGAGGAACAGGAACTACTTGGATTTGAGTATGATGCTCGGGTAATGCGCGATGTTTGTTCCACCTTGAGGGAATATACGGAGATGGGTGGTGAAATAAATGCTTTGGGGTTATTGTTTCAGTAGTACTTTTAGAATCTGTTTGTTTATCATTTATTTTGATAGATGGGAAATCAGCAGGCAAAGCTGGATTTGCGTCCAAGGGAGTTGAAGGAGTTACAGGATACGACAAAGTGTATTGTTTTGATTTCTTGGATGAAATGTAGTTACGGAAGATGAAATTTATATGCTATATGATGCATTTAAGAGTATTAGTTCAAGCCGAGTTGATGATGGCGTAATTGATGAGCAGTTGAGCGTTTTTGTCAGAAGTTGAGAAATAGAGAGTTTCGTCAGTTAGTTGGTATGAAGGAGGGTTTCTTCTTCGAAAGGATCTTTTCAATGTTCGATAAGAATAGTGATGGTCAGATTGTGTTTACAGAGTTTGTAAAGTGTTTGGCATTCTTGACGTCACGTGTTCCTCCAGACGACCGACTACAATGTGTGAAAAAGAGATAGTTTTCATACTTAGGTTTGTTCAAGTTCTATGACCTTAAACAGGATAATCAGATATCTCGTGAAGAATTGAAGCGTATTACTGAAGCCATGTTCTTTCAATATGGTAAAGTGTTTAGTGACGAGATGTTGAATTCTATAGTTGATGAGACATTCCAGATTTTGGAAATGTAATTGTATTGAAACGTAGTTATGGATAGTGAGAAGGATGGTAGTATATCATTTGACCAATTCTGTAAGATTCCTCATATCAGTGATCCAATTATCGAAATTCCACTTTAATGTACTCTAAGATATGTTTGTTTCCTAGAAAACACGTCCTTACACTTTCTCTATAATAATAGTTTCTCCTTCTTCGAGTCCCAATTCACTCAACTTTTTGATCTTATCCAATTCCGAACCATCTCTATTACGTCTCACAATATATTCATCCGAATACTTCTTTCTAAATGCCTTATTTGTTCCCTATTCATCAGATTCATCACTTCATTCCTACTAATTGAAAATACTCGCCAAGAACCATATATACTGTCATTTCAGGTTTCATGTCAATAGTCATGTCTCCAAAACATCCCTGAATATGAATACAATTTGTGCTTGATGAGGGTTGAGGTGTAGGGTTAGAGAATTCCGAACCAGTGACTACACCGGAAGGAATTGGAGGTATACTTTGAGTAATAAGACGTGAAGAGTAGCCTGGAACAGTCATGTAGGTAGGAGTGAGTGGTGAGACTGGTATATTCTCAGTAGTATATGAGGAGGAGATAAATGGTGGTGATATAGGGTCATTGTAGGATACTGGTAAAGGAGGCATAGGCTCCGTGATTATTGATACAGTGCTCGAATTGGGTTGGAATGAACTGGGGTCAGGATCGCTATAGGGCATCACTACTGGTTTTGGGGGCAACGTAGAATTGACAGGAACAGAGGAAGTAGAAAGAGGATGTGGTGAGGACTGTTCTGGATCTGTTGGCAAAGTGTTAGAAGGGAAAACATCAGGCGAACCTGAAGAGACACCAGGAATATAAGGAAATGGCTCATTGACAGTAGGCATGACCCCTGATACTTGATGTATTGAATTCTGTGGGGATTCTGTTACAGGATTATCAGGAACTGACGTAAAAGGAGGCACCGGTAAACCAACTGGAGATATGGGAGAATTCATAGGAGGAGGGAGTGGAAGAGTGTTTGATGACTGGAGGATTGGAAGAGTAGTGTTCACTGAAGGAGAATCTTGTATAGTAGTAACAAGAGCTGTAGGATCCATCGGAGCTGATGGAATTTCAGAGAAATGAAGAGAGCCAGATGGGGAGAGTGTCACAGGCTGATCGGAATTCGGCTCCCCAACTTGTTTGAGAGGAGGTGTGAGCTGATCATTTGGAAGATGAGGGACAGGAGGCGTTCTTTGTTGAGGAGTCTGAACAGGAGAAGGAGAAGAAGAGGACTGAGTAGGAAATGGAGTTACTCCAGGTACCTGCCTGGGAGTATATGGGGAAACAGGGATTGATAGTTGTACAGGTATTGAACTAGGTGTCTGTACAGGTATTGGACTAGGTGTCTGTACAGGTATTGAACTAGGTGTCTGTACAGGTATTGAACTAGGTGTCTGTACAGGTATTGGACTAGGTGTCTGTACAGGTATTGAACTAGGTGTCTGTACAGGTATTGGACTAGGTGTGAAAACAGGCAAAGAGACTGGATAAGAAGGTTGTGTGGGGACAGGAATAGGAGGATACTGCTTCTTTTGCCCATGAACGCGATTTTTTGCATCTTCATAACACGCAACCCATCGATTTGCTTGACTCACTAAACGTTTGGGTACGGGTTTCGGTTGATTAGAAGCATGATATTCCAATTGAATACTTGCTTCAGAGGGGATTCCATTATAATGTATCATATCTTTGTTACGAAGAATCAACATTCCATTAACTCTTAGTCGATAATCATCGGGTTCACTACTAGGACGATTTCGGCCCAATAGCATCAATGCTCCAGCAATAATACTCCGATACGGTGTATTTGTATAATACTTCACTGGATAAACAGAACCAGCAAAAACAATATTCACTGTCCTATGCTTTCCAACCAGAACCATTCTGTCACGAACCTCTTGTTTCAAAAGAGGAATCAAGGTTGAAAGCTGCTCAGAGTTGGAGAAAAAGCCCAGAGTATTCAATTTACGACTCTGATATTCCTATAGATGAGTTTTAACATTAACTGACACTTCGATCTCCTTCTGCTTCGATTGAATGTTTTCATCATAACGAAAAGTAAGCGTCAGAGGATCATCTCCGAACCAAAACGTGTATTCAGTCATTCTTTGAATAGGAAATGTACAGTGTGAGTAGTTTTGATTATCAAAGTATTGGATCACTACAGTACAAAAAAGAAGACAGTTTCTGTCGATGCAATAGTTATAAAAGGTTACAGCTTCCATAGTATAACCATAACCAAATAGAAGGAGCTTGTAACTATTAACAATCACTGTTCCACGTATCTGTCATAAAACAAATAATCCACAACTGATTCATATCATACACATACTTTCTATCCATCCTCCTTGAGGTACTCACCATTTCTTAGGACGTATTATAATAATCATGTCCTTTGACTTATGTTGCTACTGAACGTGTACAATAATTGGATTCACACTACTTCTATTATTCCTTATCATCCCTTGTTCATTAAAAGGGCTCTAAGATTTCACTTTTGCATGTTCAGTGATAAATCGGGTCAATCACAATAATTATCATAAATATCCTATGGAATGGTGAATGTCTATTGATAAATACTTGATTAGATGAAAAGTAGGAATTCCGACAAACCATCTAGTAACTGAATTATTCAGTCAAATATAACAGGCATCATGAAGAGATACGGTTAGGAATACAGTTTTCCACATTTCTCACTATACCGCGGGACAAACCAAAGATTCGGTTCCCCTCTTTGGTTTGCTCAAACTAGTTTTAATTATAATGAGTAACAACGCTGTTTTCCCTCAAGTTCCTTCTGAGACTCCGGGAATGAATACTAACTCCAATGCTCCTTTAATGGCTGCTTCGCAGCCAGCCTATCCTCAACCTGGATACCCCCAGCCAGCTTATCCTCAACCTGTCTATAATCCCCAAGCACAGCCCTTTGTGTATATTTTAGGTTGAATTGTTAGGTATAGAGTCACAGATGAATTGAAGGACATGTTCGGGTATGCCAAAGTGGTGTCTATCTATGCTCTCATTGAGCTGATCTGTTACTGCATTTCCATCGTTGGGTTGATTTTCATCTACATGCCTATTTGTGGTAAGAGAGTAACAAAGAGATGGAGTTATGATGATATGCATTGCGTAAGCGCCTTTTCGAGGGATTACTCTTAGTTCTATATTTGGAGAATAATTGTACTTGTACTTTCTATTCTGAGCCTCTTTGGATCCTTCTCTTCTACCCAGACCCTCATTACTTCAATTGTAACGTTACTTGTCCAGGCTTGGATCTTCTATGTTACATTCAAGGCTCACAGTATTTGGAGTAAGAATCAACAGATCGCTAGTTCTGACCTCCAGCATGCCTATGAGACATCTGGAGTTAGTTGCAAGTGTTTCTAAGTGCATTGTTTGTTTTTATTATTTTCTCAATTTGAAAGCCAGCTTGAACCGAATCGTCAATATGAAAATCGCGGGAATTGAATAGATGCTTCTTGCATAGTTTATCTTAGTTTTGTTATCATGAATCCTTCTCCCTCAAACCAAGCGTATCCTATGTCATAATCAATCAACTCGTTCATATTATAGGAATCCCGCTTATACAATGCCTGTTAATACTATGGGTCCTCAGCCACAGGCGCCTTATCCCCAGTCTGTTGAAGTAACACCTCCTGTGAACACATATCCTACACCTCAGGTTGTTGTTCAAGCAGCCCCAATGTACCCCCAACCGCAGCCTGTGTATGCTCAACCTGGTCAGCCTGGCTATGTTCAACCTGGTCAGCCTGGCTATGCTCCACAAGCACCCCAAAATGTTGTGTAAGTTGCCTTCTTCAGTTTCGAACTTAGGGTGACCCATGAGATGATGGCTTTTTTTGGCTATGCTCATGCAGTAAGTATTTATGCTATTATAGAGCTGGTGTTGTATTGTATCTCCATTTTTGGCTTATTCTTTATCTATATGCCTATCTGCGGTATGAGATTAACGAATTTCCATGATAGTGATTACAGTTGTGTATGGTTGGTTATCTTCACTTACTTTTAGTACTTCTGTTGGAGAGTCTTTTCCTTTATTTGTTCCTGTATCGTTGTTGTTTCCAACTTTGCTGTTGATATTTCCTATGGACTGGCCTCGCTGGTCTCTCTTCTCATTTCAGGATGGGCCCTCTATGCGACGAAGCTAGCTTACGATGGCTTTAAAAAGGCTTCACTCCAGTATTCACCAGAACAACTTCGTAATGCCTATGTCAGAGAAGGTGCTCCTTGTAAGTGCTTCTTTTGTGTTTTTTCTCAAACAACATATCGCTTACTGAGCAAGTTTTGACGCTCCAACCAGCATCTTCTGCGCCAAGGCAGGGTTATTCTTCATGATACTGGTGATTTCCTATCCATTACATTTCCATTGCACCCCTACGCTCTCACCAGCAGTATAGTTCACAGTGGGATCATCCGTCAATTTACGCTGACCATTCTTAAAGGCGGGGTGCACAAAAAGAATAAGGACATTATAAAGGGCATCCAAAATGATGATAATACCAAGAGCCCAGTTGTACCACGTGCTGATAGTGAATAGAATTGTTCCCAAGCTACATCACATAAACAACAGAACCACGTACAAGAAGAGATACAAGGAACGACCGATATACGTGTAGAGGAAACCATAGAGTCTTCTCAACTTTTGCCCTAGTCTCTTCATTTGCATTTCATATAGACATAAGATGCCTGCGAACAGAATTGAGAAAGCGTTCATCAGGATCAGTCCAGGGTTGAGGAGGTTACCGAGAATACCAAATACGTTAAAAACAATAATGATAAGACCGAGAACCATGTTAATCCAACGCAGCTGTGAAAGCGCACGACCAATATCCATTGATTTGACAGAGGCCATTGGATTCTTAGAGGAGGATCTAGAAATCAGTGCCTATGAGCATTTGGAGCAACTTTTTGCTTTTCTCCACAGGGCTCTAGAAATCACATATAACTGGCATGGATTACAGAAGAACCGTCTTCAAACGGATTATCACTCATGATTGTGAACGAATTGTGAAGGATTGGAATTAGATAGGAAATAATGTGAAGTATTGACCCTATTATAGTAATAGATGTGGTATAAATTCAATATTTTGAGACCCAAAAACACACTTGAAAACGATTCAGTTTTGAAGTGAATTGGGATTAAGATGACTTTTGAATGTATACAAACAAAGAAGAATCACCAACTCAACAGAACAAGCTGGGATAACGGACAAACCAGTCTTGACAGTACGAAAGCTATAATAAACTCGACAATAATCGTACATACCTCCAACAAGGGCTGTCCAAGGAATAGTGACACCCAAACAATGATGTTACCGAAACGGGTGTTTTCAAAGTACTTGCTAACCAATTGTAGAGGAACCTGAACGACCATACCCAAAAGGAAGTACAACGAAGGCTTACGGAAAGCCACCGAGCAAACAAGCTCATGAGCAAGACCAGAGACCAAAAATGTTACAAAAGAAGCAAACGGTTTTGATGCTTTACCATATACCTGAGATTCCACATATACATGTCGTAAGCACCAGTAGTGAATAGGTCCATTCCACTTCTTCCAGAATTCCTATACGCTATCAGAAAAGCACAGAGACTTACCAACATTGTGGATGCATTCCACCAATCCTCGTATAGAAGGCGGTCTCCAAACATAGTGACTTCAGCAAGAATATTTAGCAAACAATGGAAAACGGAGAAGAAAAGAAGCAACCAGATGATAAATCTTCAAGTGAATAAAACGTACAATTTCTACGCTGACAGCGAACAACGGAGGATTCTGAATATCATAGAGGTATGAGTATCAGAGAGAATGGGATATACGAACTAGGAAAGAAAAAAAGAGTGATGATTACTTGCATCATTATAACATACATGAGGATAAATGCACCAATCATGTAGAGAGATGTCTTAACAATGTAGCCCAATCGGATAGTTGTAGTTCGTGGATAGTCCAGTTCATAGAGTAATGTAGGACAAACCCTATAGATGAGTGCTTGTGAAAGAATCCACATAAAGTAACAGTAATGACCGAAACTGTTAGGAATACGTTCAGTAGACTGCTTCTCAAGGCCATAATTGGTAAAGATGAAAGAATGACCTTTCAGTGCGATGATAACAAGAATCATAAGAGGAAGAACCGCAGTAAGAGGACTGTGAATAAAAGAGCAAAATAAAGACTACGGAATAATGGACTTCCAAATAAGAGTAGTATTAAAGACAATGAAAAAACACTGCCAAAGAGTGTAATAAGTGAAATAAAGAGGATAAGACATATGGGTGAGTTCTTTCAATTTCCAAAGACCATAATAGAAATGTGACTGGATGAGAATAACTAAGTAATTATAATATCGACCAAGGAATACATATCACCATACCAACCGCCAAAATAACTCCATAAATACTTCGTTTACAGAGGACAGAGGAGAGATGAACAAGCCAGCCTCGTTGTAACAAATTATATATCTAAATAAAATGAAAAAATCAGACCTACACACAGAGCTGTCACAGTAGCAATGAGGTAAATCATACTGAAGTTATAGAAGCCCTATAAATGAGTCGAACACATGAAGGAGGACTCTGAATCGCTCTTCTTGAAGCTTACCCATCATATCAGTACCGATGAAATCTTCACACTCGAACTGTGAGGGACGCATGATAAACGAATGAGGATAGAAGGTAGGCTTTGTACTTTCGACCAGCTCCTCTTCAGATGTACTTTCTTGACTAGGACGAGATACTGATTGTTAGAGAATGAAATGGTGTATAAAGTCAGGCACTTCCAATCACATTCGTTCATAAGAATATCATCCACTACTTACCTAACTTCGGCTCGTTTGTTTTCTTCGATCGCTTACTCTTCTTCTTCTTCAAAGTAACGGTTGGCTTCTCGTTCTTCGTAATTTCCAACACTCTCTCTACACAATCACCATCTACCTACATACATACTTGGAATCTCCTTCTCCAATTGGTCGCTCAAGTCTTTCATCTTTTGAAGAATCTCCGAAACTTGTTTGTTGGTTTCCTCCACTTCCGCTTCACTGTTTCTGGCACTTGCATCACGAAGTTGATCAAGACGACGTGTCAGTTCTTCCTGCAACTGCTTCATATTAAACTTCTCCAGTAACTGTGGAATCGACTGCAAACCACTCTCAACCACTTCCTTAATGGACTTAGTTGATTGTTGTAGTATTGCTTGCTTTTTCTCTTTCTCTTGTGGTTCCTGCTTTTCTGGTGGCTGATCCACCCACTCTATAACTCATTACGGTGAACCGTTTCACTACCACTGGATTCATGCTGAACCGATTCTAATTGATAAGTTACAGTGCTACAACCTCTTACTTTTATCATGACGCTGTACAATTGTCCAGCCATCATCACCATCTACCGCTTCAAGTTCGCCAAAATGATGTACTCGAGTTGTTCATTGCTGTTAAGAAATGATTTGTACAATACCTTTTGAGAAATCCGTACACCCAATTGGAGTAATAAAAAGGACCCAAAGGTAGTATTTTCTACCTTTCGATTGATCTCCGTAGATTCTTTAGTGAATATGCATATTTTGATAGTGGCATTTTAGTTCGTAGAAATTTAGTTGGTTCCAGAATCTCTCGCGTCATTTTGAGAGATGGTTGTACTTTCGAAGTTATTAAGTGTTCATTTTATCTAGATTGATAGTAACTACAATGGATAGGGAATAGTTAGCCAGATATTTCAAGATTACTTGATGTACACACGATAATATTTGTTCGCCCCATCGGAGAGAGATAAACACTTCCATTTAGGATATCGATTTTTTTTGAACTAAACACATGATATTTCCTGGATTATCTCCTTGAATCATTATCCTGTAGATACTTAGTATTTTATCATAATACCATATCAATAATACCATAATATCATTTCATAACCTCGTAATACCCTAGAAAACACATGAGAAGTGTTTTCTTTAATTATCATACGGATGATAACTACTCACATCGTTTTTGTTATTATTATTGGATGAACGTTCTAATTGGTTATTGAATTGTTTAGCCAATTGATGTACATACATGTCCTAAACACACATAGGTACAAGTCTTTGGTTTTTCGAACTGGATAATTAGCCTATTCATGGTTCTTAGTACACTGTTATGAACGTTCGAAAGTTGTGCACGATGAACGAGAGATAACAATGATAGTATATTCAGTACTGCATTCTAAAATCAAAAAAGACTATACGTTTTATTCTAGTGATTCCCTTGTGATTATCATTTTAATTCCGTAAATACAGTTGTTTCTACTATGCTCATTACTTAAAACTCATTATCAGTTGTGTTCCAAATACTCCATCATCATCGTTGAAAAAACAAAAAAGAGTTTGCATTATTCTATTCTTATCAACATATCATATATCAACAGCTTATACCACTTCCAAACAAATATGGTATCTTTTTCGAAAACAATTTTTGCTTATCGTGTTCCTCTAAATCTCGCTCTCTACTACTTTAATCCAATATTTGGTTTCATGTGTTAGCGTTTACTTGCTTTTATCATTAGTATCTTGTATTTCCATAGTATCAAGATAGTAACTGAACACTTTATTCTAATAGAATTCTTTTATTATGTAACTGTCTCGAAAACAATTTGATTGTCATTAATATTTTAAGATGAATTATCTGTTGTTAATTACTGCAATTTGTAGAAGTGGCTTCAGATCCCTTATTCTTAGTGTCTATTACTGTTGCTGTGAACTGCGCAAGTAGTGAAGTGTATATCAAGTTTGTTAAGAAGACATCGACTTCAGCAAGTCAAGAGTCTTTTGAAATCCTTTCTGGATCAACATCTCTATACGAATCT